>JAOYSI010072548.1:0-10908 GCA_025775065.1 Hiodon alosoides
TAGGAAGTTTTTCCTTGCCACTGTTGCCACTGGCATGCTTTTGGGGGGTCAGGCCTGGGACATACTGTATCTTTTTTTCTATGTAAAGCGTCTTTGTGACATGGCAACATGTGAAAAGCGCTGTATAAAAGTAAAATTGATTGATTGATTGAATATTTGGAGGAAAATAGAAGTCGTGATGTGGGCGCAGCATCTCTAAAGTGAATTGACGCCTGCTATTAAAACACCAAATGATTCCAACCCTCCATTAATGTTTTCAGGTATCTAATGAAGCTCTAATCTAAGTGTGTTCAATGTTCAGTAGCTAAGTACTTATATCACTGCAAATGCCAGGACTTCTGCGGTCAGAATCATGTCTTCACCAGGGATAACCGATGGGACGTTGGACAGCTGGTGGTGTAGTGGTAGGAGGCAGGATTGATGAATGAGACGTTGAAAACTGTCCAGATTGTTTTAGATAAAAGCATCTGATGACCAACTAACAGTGTAACACCACCCAGAGGTCACTTTTTCTGTCATTCCCAGTCTCTGCGGAGGGGTCCGGAGCGCTCCACCCTGGCATTCCCAAGGCCTGCAGGAAAGAGTTTGCCAAGCCAGAGAATAACAGGGCAACAGGAACAGTTAGCGTGTAGCTACTGCCTTAGATCACAGTTCACACACTTGCCTTTGGAAAACAAATAAGATGGTTCTCATGTTGAGTATGTAATTACAGGCTTAGAAAAAGAACATTCTGTTTTGAAGACACATACCTTTCTCAGAATAGCCATTTTTCCTCCAGAGGCTCTCTGCACACTCAACTCCCCTCAACCCCAAATATGGCCTTTTGTTTTAAACTCCTGGTACAGTCAACCCCCCCTCTGGCACTGCACCAAGCCCACACCCGCACAGCCACATTGAATATGGTGTCATGCTCATCTGGTTGACCACATAAACCAAGAAATATTCACTTTAAAAAAAGGAGAAATACTTAATTGCATAGAGACAGAAACTTCATTGCGATTTAATAACTTGAAGTACAGAACTGGCAAGACTGCTGGTGACGTGTAATGGTATGGAACAGCACTGGTCACTCAGGCGGATCAGATGCAGGTGACCAGCACTACGTGTAACGTTTCTTTAACGCTTCAGGGCTACGGTGTTCCAATCATGGTTAGTGAACACAAGCGGGAAAGGTCCATAGCCGTTAAGATACATGGAAGTTCGTTGTAGTTTTTTGGTTGGGAGTTCTCTCCAGTTTAAAATAAGCTTTAAACAAACTCAGCTAAAAAATAGAATTATGGGATGCCTCCAGAGTGATCTTCCTTGGTACAATGTTTCTCCGTTTACACAACCAGATCCCCAAACAAAACTGTTCCCTATATATTCACGTTTAAAATGGGAATAGTAAGTCAACGTTTTCTTCAATTGTGCGTTAAAATAATCATCCAATTATGCATTTTAATATTTTAAGCAAATCATACAAAACCTGAATAACAATAATGAGAGAACAACATTCCTTCAGGAACAGTACAGATGGTGCTGGGCTGTCTTGGCCCGCCAATGCAGTGACGTGCTAGCTTTTACATCACATCAGACTAAAACCAGTGGAGCTAAGCTCAGGCACCCATTTCTGGAGGGGAAGAGTAGAGAACACACACATTGAGTTTCCTGTTCCTAGCGAGTATATCAAGTTTAAAACATTCTTTGTCAGTGTGATGATATTTCTAGTTTTTCTGTTGCAAAAAACCAGGACAAAACTTAATCTCTTGAAGACTTATAGTTTTTCTGTAAAACTTTATCAGATGAACAACAAACAGCTCCATCTCAACACAAATTATTTCATTATGATTAAGACCACAGAACAAAAGAACATTCTTTCTGCTAAAAGTACAGCCTGAAGAAACAGAGAATATCTTCAAGGCGAGGGGGAAAAAAGAGTTTAATCAGTCATTCTGTGAAGCTGTTACACAAGTGTAGGTGTAGACTTCACCAGGCTTCCACAGGTCCATCTGGACCGGAGTAGAGGCACCTGGCAGACCAGTTTCTGGTTTTCATTTTACCCCTTTTACTCCAGTTTGGTTTAAGCATGAATGCCGAATGTCTTAAAGCAATATCACCAAATTAAGGTCAGGAAAAAAAGAAAAAAAATTAAATTTGCTCCCCAAAAATGACTGAAATCTAAAACGATGTGGTAACTACAGGCTACAACAAAGTCAACACAGCTATGAGAGTTGGGTCATCTTTATACTTCATTACCGTTGAGTCACAGAGCAGAGTTATAGCATCAATGTTATGGTCAACTAGAGTCCATGCATGGTCAGCCGCTCGGTCAACACAAAGTGGGAATGATGTGTGTTGCTGCCCCCAGTGGTTGCAACACGGCAGTGCAGTAGAGGCTCAAGGAAAAGGTGGCAGCTGAGGGGGCGGGGCAGAGAGAACGGGGAGCAGCTTCAGTCATCACATCCAAGAAGCTCCATGCGCAGGGTGATGCGCTCATGCCACGCCCAGGGGAGGATGCGCACGAATCGCGAGTAGAACGCCGGCTCAAAAACGTTCTTTCTATGAGTGTTGCTGTCACTGTTGCCCGGGAAGACCTGAAAAACACCGGAGGGGACAACCCATTAGAGACCGGCGTGGTGGTGACGGAGAGCCAGACACGCTCCAGGCACAACCCCCCAGTCCCGCTCCAACACTTACCTTGTCGGTCTTGGTCTTTTCGTCCTTTAAGACATTCCAGCTCAAACCATCGTCACTGTATGCCACCTTAAACTCAGACACAAACTGCACAACACCAAAGTCCTTAGCCCCCTGGGTGACAATGCCGGTAACCTGTTTGGACGTCCCCAAGTCCACCTGTGTCAGCAACAAGAAACAGGAACACAGGACATTCAGCTGTGATCCAGAGACAGAGGGGGTGGACTGATGGAGGAGAATAGCTCTCATTTTTAGCTATATTCTCTCAGTCTGTAGGGGAGGGCTTTCAGAGGACGTCCCCACCTGCAGCCACTGAGATCGGTCATTCCAGGCTGCCGTCCAGGCGTTGGTCTTGCCCTGCTTGTCCAGCCTGGCATAGTGGGGGTGCCAGGTAAAGGCATTGATGCCCCAGGTGCGGAAGGCACTGGAGGCTGTGAGCTGTCCGTCCGAGATGAGGCGGGACTTCATGCCCAGTGGCTCTGAGCAACCTGCCATGTTTAAATACACTGTGAACAAGACAGCAGAGAGAGGGTGATAGAGGTGCACGTGTAGCCCAGGCGCAAGCCTCGTGTGGGCCGAGGAAGAGCGTGAGCAGGCAGGGTCTAGGCATGCAGCCAGCAGCCCCGTGGGCCAAACAAGCCAGAGGCAAGCAGGGCGGCATTGAAGCGGGAGGCTGAGAGGTCGAGGGGTCCCCAGACTCATCACCACTTGCCAACTGTGGACTCCTCAAACACCCACTATAAAAAGCAGCACAGGATTTTTTTTTTTCACACCACTTAGATTTTTATATCTTTAATATTCTTTTTTTAAAGTCTGATTTATTTAAATTATTTAAATTTAAATTATTTAATTTGCAGTGTCCCAATCTGGGATTGCAAATCGTGGCATTGCGTCCTGGCTCCCAGCAACTGACACTGCGACCACACCGGGATAATGCCGAAGGGCACTTTAACACTACCATGGCCTGCTTTAGTGACGCCAAGCCTCAGATCAGCAAGCAACAGAACACGTGAAGCGTGGGCAAAAGAGTGCAGAGCCACATCCAGGCAAGAACCATGACTCACAAAGCTCAGGTCACCCTGGGCGAAAGCTGCACACCCATGCACTACAATGCCGCGTTTGCCTCCCACGCAGTGCGTCAAACATGTCAGCTGTCTCTTCATTAGCATCAAAGGCCTCGGTTTTCCCTCATTCTGCAAATCTAACCCCGAAAACCTACTCGTTTATTCTTGTTTTTTCGGCTCATCTTTCATTACACAAATTATATATTTAAAAATAAATTGCGTTTTCACTGCTATCATGGTAAGGAACCATTAGCTGGATCTCTCATTTGCAAGGCACAGTAACCAAGCATTCAACCTCCGCCAGCGATGCCCACAGGGATGCCAGTCCCCTTCCCTCACTACAGAGATCCCAGTCACCTTCTTTGGTCACAGAGATAGCAGTCCCCTTCCCTCGTTACAGTGATTACCACAGAGATGCCAGTCCCCCTTCCCTCACTACAGAGATTACCACAAAGATACCAGTCCCCTTCCCTCTCCAGATTCCTGTTCCACAACTGGGCTGTCAGAAATTCTCCCTTCTCTCTCTCTGAGGCATGGGAAGAAACGTTCAGTCCCATGCATTTAGACTAAAATGATACAGCGAACATGTGGCATTGTGGTTTGATGGTCAGACCAGACAAGAGTACTTCTTCCACCTTTCTATTTCACCAGATCCTTGTTGATTCTACTGAAAAAAAAAACACCCATAGGCTGGTCACATGACTGCAGTTTTTACCATTAAGCTCACAGCCCACCAGCTCCAGGCGCAGGGTGCAGGCCTTCCGGCACACCAAGGGGATGACCCGGACATACTGCGCCACGATGGGGGGGTCAAACAGGTTGGCCTTGGTGCCATCATTGTCTACATTCCCCACGAACACCTGCCAGACATAGACCAAGACAGGAAAGGGGTAATTGGCCGTTTTCCAGTTCAAATCCAGGGGCGCATCAGTCACTCTTTACCCGAGTTACTTCACTGTACCTCACCTGGTCCTTTCTCTGCCCCTCCAGGGCAGTGCCTCACCTGGTATTTTTTTCTCTGTCCCTTCAGTCTATACCTCACCTAGTCATTTCTCTGCCCCTCTGGTCTATACCTCACCTGGTCTTTTCTCTGTCCCTTCGGTCTGTACCTCACCTGGTCTGTTCTCTGCCCATCCGGTCTGTACATGTTGTAGATTCTGCCATCCAAGCTGGAAGCCACCTTGAAGGCCTTGATGTACTCAGCTGAGCCCATGCGACTTGCGCCCTGGGTGATGATACCCGTGAGACGCATCTTCCTCAGCATATTAACCTGCGACCACATAGAGCAGGAGAAACTGGGTCACCACAACCGTGCGCTCGAAACCGACGTGTCACACTGATGTGCGGGCGATGGTGAACCAGAGGTGGCACGCAGCTGGGAGCCACGCCCCCCCAAGCTGGACAATGGACTGGCCACGCCCTCCAATTGAACCTCGTTGTGCACCTGAGTGTGGTTCCACTAATGGTAAACGCACTCAGGTGCTAACAATTCCAAGCTATTCAAAACAGCTCAAGGGGAGGGAGGCCTGGACGGACAGACAGAGACAGAGAGAGCTGGTACATGATGTCAGTTTAAACTGTTTGTGTTATATGGTGGTTCCACTGGGTTAATTGCTTATCGGACGGAATGTGGTTACTGCAATAAATATGGTTCGATGTGCAAATTATATGGTGGGTTGATAGGTTATCTGATGGAATGTTGTTATGGTTTGGAAGGTACTCTGTTGCTGGAACTGCAATAAAACCACAGTTGTTTACCAATTCCAATAAACAGGAATTGGGTGAAGGCGGAGCTACCTATTGCTAAGGGGGTAACCGCAATAGTTTCCATGAGAGCCAATCGTGACAGGAGGGTAAAGGCTGTGACCCAATTGGGTAAAAGCTGTGACCGAATAGGGTAAAAGCTTTGACCAATATGGTGTAGTAAAACATTGTGATGATGCTGTGGCCACCTCCCATTACAGGAAGGGCGGGTATGTTTGAATTGAACAAAAGCTGGTGTGCCGAGGCTGTTCGTTGGGTTGTTCCACGGACACCCCGGCTTTTGTTGCGTTTATGTAATAAAAGTATTAATTTCCTGAAGAAACAAGTCTCCGTCTCCCAACTACAGTTTTTACGGAAAAGATTAAAAACAATCACTGTTTGTCGAATTGGGAACCACGACAGTTGGTTTGCCCCAAAGAGGGAGGTTTCTTTTGTTGTTTACTAGCCCTTGCGACGCCCTTGCGACGCTCTTGCGTCCTAACCTCGAACCAGGGGCTTTTGTCATGGGAGGCTGCTGTCCAGGCATTTACGAGGCCCTTGTTGTTGAGGCGGGCGAGCTCTGGCCCCCACCGCTGCAGGCCCAGGAAGCTGTAGTGCACAGAGGAGGCGGAGATCTGTGACTCGCTGATTCCACCTCCCTCCATCCCCAGCATTGAGACACAGCCTGGGAACGGGACACAGAGCAGGAGCAGAACGTCAGATTGTTCCTCATTTACATAAAAATTAACATATTAATTCCTATCCAATCAGGTGAGCCTACTGGAAACGTAACACTCCGTAGCCCATGGAGGTTGGGTGCAAGGTTTTATAACAAATTAATACAGCCTTTTTGCTGCTTGGGATGAGAAGCCCAGATTTAGTCACAATACTGAGAATCATCACTGTGTGATGGCTGCCAACATGCTCAACAGCCACAAATTAAAGTTTTGTTAATGTTTCGGCAGAAGGACACCACCACCCACAGGATGCACTGGAGCATGGTTTTACGAATCAAACTGCTACGACTGCTGGGCTGTTTCTAGAAAGAGCCGTTGGCCAGAGGCGGGGTTACTCACGCAGTTGGCAGTGCTCCCCAATGTAGGGCGAGAGACACCTGCAGCTATAATCTCCATCCAGATCTTGACAGACGCCTCCGTTCATGCAGGGCAGGTCATCACAGGCGTTTAGTCCTGAACACAGCCACATCCAGTCTCAGAAAAACAGGACCATCAAATCTAATACCATCCTTCTGGTTAGAGCTAAATCACACAATCCCCTCTCGCTTACAACCAGGATAACATGAGCTTCCATTACCACAAGTGTAGGTGTGTGATCTTTTTCCCTATTTACTTGGACTGCCTTTCTGAGCTGCTTAATTAAATCGTACAGCAACTAATGTTGCCACTAGATGGAGCCCTTTACTTAAACAATGAGAAATCATCAGGCAACAGCATTGCAGGAATGTTCCCAGGGCGTCAGTGCCAGGCCAGCAGGCGATAAATCTCACCGGTGCCATTTGATGTCTACCAGACATTTTGACCAAACCATTGAAACATCTACACCCCACTAGCTGAAAGGTTTAAGAAATTATTTTGAGACTTAAATTAAGAAATTGAATTTAGTTTTAGTAGCACAAACACACATGCAAACCAAGGACACAAAAACCAATGTTCCGCGTTAACTCGATAACATTTCACATCACCAATAATCACCACTGAGGCTTTGGATATTCCGCCCCTCGGCCCAGCGAGCAGCTGTGCAGCCAGAACCCTCGGCATGGGCCCCCAAAAGGCAACACAGAATGCGACTTAGCATCCTGGAGCGGGGAGTGGCCAGTGTACCTGGCCCCCGTGAGCCTGGCCACTTCATGGGAACCACTACACCGCATATCTTTCGTGTGTCAATCCTCTTTGTGGTTTATGACCCTACGTGGATACATACGTTTCCGGGATTTGTTCTGACAGTGGACGCCGTCAAACTCCTCGCGACATCTGCAGACGTACTCAATGAAGACATCCCCCCGTCGGGAATGGGTGATGACCTCACAGGTGCCACCGTTTCGGCAGGGATTGGGGCTGCAGGGCCCTGCAAAGAGCGAGAGGACACCGCAATGCCACCTGAGTCAGTCAGGACAGCAGCGTTTCCCACAGAGAAACAGCCACAGGCCAGCTAAACAGGGACACGTAGAAACAGCTACAGGCTAACCAAATAGGGAACCTCCAACGCTGGGCTCTGGAGAAGCACAGCCCTTATCACAGAATCTCCCAGGGTATCTATCGATCAAGCAAGCAATCCAATTACTGTCAATTACTGCTCAGTCAAATTAATCATTAACGATAATAAGTGATAATTAATACATACACACAGGACACAATGCCTCCGTCTTCTACACAATGATCAGCAAGTGGTTGAGACCCTACAGAAGCCGCTGGTTTTGGGTGTTAGGGACTGGGAAAGGCGAGAGGGTGCCAGTACCGGTCTCAGTGCTGTTACAGGTGTCTCCAGCAAAGCCCTCGGCACAGATGCAGACAAAGGGGGCGTCGCCCACATCGGTCATACAGGTGCCCCCATTGTGGCACAGATTCACCTCACAGTAATCAGCTGAAAACGAGAGCGTAATAACAGTAATTGTTAAAGTACTCAATTATCATTACTGTATCCATCTTTCTTTTGTGTTGAGGCAGTTGTGATATTAAGGTAGTGGCATAAATTTATGCATTTCTATTTTTTTTGGATTAGTGGAGAGACATTCATTTCCTGGTCTTTCACCGGCTGGTCCGATAATGGCAGAGAGAGGCCACGCCTTTAACTCGTGAGCCCTTTTCAACCGCAAGTCACGAGCTGGCCCAGAAACAACAGCGCATACCCAGAGATTGGTTTCAGCGGCCGACGCTGCAGAGCCCAGCCAGCAGGACCCGCCGAAGCGCAGAGTGCTGACACAGCCCCCCTAGGGCAGCCCCTGCTGGAGCTGGACGTTTCTGCTGATGGGGGGCATTGTGCTCCGTTACCTGCTGACCACGCCTTTATTCTCTACTTGAGTTCAACTCAATCCATTTCACTAATGATGCCAAAGTCGCCAAAGTGATGCCACAGTGTCTTCACAAGCGAAAAAGAAAACAACATCATTATATTAATGACAGAAAAATAAATGACATCATTATAGTAAAGATACAGGACACAAAACGAAATCTCTGGGGGCCTGTGGAGTACACAGCCAACTAAACTTGCATATGTGACATCACCAACCCATAACTTTGGCTGTGTTTGCCTCAACATAACAGCATTCAACAAGTTACAAAAAGTACAATAAATAAAAAGGTAAAATCAATAAGCGTGTACACATGTCAACACTTCATAGACCTTTGATTAAAACCTGTCCGGTTCTAAAGCCACACCCAAAGTTTGTCAGAACTAAGGGGTTTGTGGCCTGAGTGGCTCTCCCCCTGCTTTTGCCTGATTTGAACACCTTTCCATGTGTGTATGTCTCCACTTGCTGGCCATTTACTAAAGCTTGTGACCTTGTGATCAGTGTGTGACAGATTGTTCTTCTATAGATGTTCTTAGGATAACATCCCTGTGTTAACAGTCAGTCATGGCTTAGAAATATTCAACTAGTAGTCGCCACACACACACACACACACACACACACTCTACCAAGTTTTAATCAGATCTAGTACCAGATAGTTCATTTTCTCTGTGTTTATTTTTGGAGACCTACATGAGTTTTCTTCCAAAGCTAAACTGAAATTACATTTTTAATTCCATTTTCAAATCAGATTTGAGGGTTTTAAGGAAAAGGGGGTTTAGTTTACTAGACCCCCATGAAGAAAAGCGCCAGCTGAATTCCAGTCATTTAAGACCTTTGTCCTGATGGCACCATACCCCAGGCATTGGTTAAGGTCTCTCCAGCACAGAGCAAATGTGGCGCACCGCATCTCGCCAATCTGTAGTGTGTAGAATGGTCGTAGAGGTGGATCTTGGATCACTTAAAAGCCAACTCCATCATTCCTAATTCCTTTCCTGCGTGGAGATTTTTGACGGAATTTGAAAGAACTAAACGGGTACTTAAAGAGGTAATTAAACAGTTTAATGTTTTTGTGGATTAGAGGAAGAGGGGTAGTTTCCAGGCTGTGAAACTGGGTCCTTACTCATGGACCATTTTGTAAGTCTGCCTGTTGGGTGGTGCACACCCTCCAACGGTGGCCCACCCCGATGACACAGTTTATCAGCAATAAATTAAAAATGTTTTCGCCAAGTCATTTCCCTATTTTTCTGGAGAATGGAGGCTGAGGAAATGTTTGGGCCCGTTCTGGCTCGTTCAGGTTTCAGTCCCACCAGTAACTGCTTTTGAGGAAGTGTTCACTTTCGGTTCTGAGACAATGAAACTCTTCCAACCACACGTGAAATTCCAAACCGAGTAATTAGTAAGCAAACTCATGTGACACGGTTCTCCGTTCTTGGTGGATTGACGTCAGCCGGTTGACTGCAAACCCTTTTTGGTTAAGGCACTGTGCGACTGCAGTTACCGGTTCCTACCGTAACACCTATCAACACCCACCACCCTCCTGAAAATGTAAGGCAATTAACAGCACATCATTAATGACAAATTGTAAAAAAATATATATGTAAATTAAATTAAAGTAAATTATTCAGTTTGCAAACTGCTATACAAAGCTGGCTTTGGACTGAGGATAGAGAATCCAGAACTGAAGCTAGGGCGCTGTTCCCAGCAGTCCAACAGTTAACTGATTTTGGACACAAATTTAATCCCAGGAACAGAAGCCGCTTACTAATGAGAGAAGGATTTCCTGTTTAGAGAAACGACATGCAAACCCCCAGACTGTGACAGAAACAGACAGGAAGAAATAGCACTGCAAAAAGGACCCTCATGATTCAGTGCTAAAACTAGGAAAATCAAAATGCCATCTCCAAAATCCCAGCTAGGGGTCAGTGCCAGTACAAAGAGCCATGAGGCAAACCACAGGTGAAACGTGTTTCGTCTGGATGGCAGAAAACAAACATAACCGTGGGACAAAAATCAATGTTTTTGTGTCAAGGCTGACCAGCTATGAGCCAATCACCTATTTCTAACCAGTCATGTGATCTACACTCAATGAATGTATCTTTCCTTTGAATTCAGAAAACCGGACCGAGCTAACTGACGACAAGTTTTAAATCTGTGAAATACTAACCTTACTCTCATAGTCAAACCATGGAAACAGTCACTGAACAAGAATGCTTAAGAGTTTGACTACATACCGCGTGGGGTCCTCATGCACCCTACAATCTTATTAGGACCAGATCAAAAACACTAAAAACCACTGAAGACAAAGGAAGTCTACAGGAATGCCCTCCATCATTCCTAATTCCTTTCCTGCGTGGAGATTTTTGACGGAATTTGAAAGAACTAAACGGGTACTTAAAGAGG
>JAOYSI010072548.1:11008-21344 GCA_025775065.1 Hiodon alosoides
ACCCTACAATCTTATTAGGACCAGATCAAAAACACTAAAAACCACTGAAGACAAAGGAAGTCTACAGGAATGCCCTCACAGCAAGCAGAGGCCAGCCGTGGCAGACTCCTGGGGCCAGGCGCTGTCCCACGTGCATTCCAGAACAAGATAAGTAATGCAACACTGCTTCAACTGGAAAAATGTGTCTGCCACCGTAGTTCTAACTGTACAGACAAGTAAGACTCACCTGCCATTAAAGTCTGTACAACCTTAAATGTATAGAAGAAAAATAAACATGCTGTGGTAAAACAGTGGGCAGGGAATCTGTGCCCCGCCCCTTTAAAACCAGCCAGCTTGACATTCTGTAACTGCTTGCTGATTGCCCACAGTCCTCTAGTTAAGTAATTGGTACAGCTAGAACCAATGGTTCAATCAGCCACAGTATAAAAGGCTGCTGGTTTGTTTCGTCAGAACCTGTACCTGAGGGGAAAAGTGTTGCTGAACTAGAAGAATGTTTAAAGGATAAATGACTGAGTTTTATATTCGTTTTGACCTGTTTTTCTTGGAGAATCCAATAATCTGGGCCTATTAATAGAAAGCAGTGCTGAGGACACTCCTCCCTACTTCACAGCATGACTGAGAGTCATTGACAAGACACCTACATGAGCCTGTGTATAGTTGCTGAACTTTTGACCTCACAGTAGTGACCTCCACACTGCTAGGTGGGTTGGGCAATAACAACTCCAGGTGTAGGGAGGGAGTGAGTCCCCAGAAGGATGGAAGAGCGAGAGCTCCAGGTGTTGAGTGGATGAGGCAAAACAAGCTCCAGGTGTAGAGTGGGCGTGAGTCTCTGGTAGGGTGGGGCAGCGGGAGGCAGTTTAAATAATAAGCCTTAATGCACCACACGTCCCCGAGCCTCACCCAATAACAGTGCTTTTTACCAACCCAGAGGGAAGGACTGAGGTGAATGTGCCTGGCAGGGGAACTGCGTGAACACGGCAGTAGTATAGCCAGGCAGTGAGACAGCGCAGGGCACACACCCCATACTAATCCAGCCCGATGAAGAACATCTCAAAGGACTGGGGAACCTCTAGCCAAGATTTTGGTAATCTCAGTAATCTTCAAGTACAATTCAAGTGTGGCACAGTGACTAAAAATAACCAGGAAAAACCACCGCTGGCGTATTTAGTCATTTAGTCAAAAAAATAACAGATTTTATTTGTTGGAGTTAACGCTGTAGTAGACTGATGCCTAAGAATTAAAATGAGCCTTTACGTTGTTCTGTATGTGAATGCATTTACACAGACGCCTTCAGATAGCTTCTGAATGACACAATGCTACGTTAATAGATTTGAAAGACTAAAAGTGAAAAGCCTCTCCTCCAAAATGCATTTTTTTACACTTTAGCCTTTATCCCTGGAAACGGTACATCTCCATAGAAAGAGAACAGGCAAAGCATTTCCTTTGGTCCTTAACCGCGCAATGAAGCTGGCAAGAGCTCACCAACTCAGAGATAGCGACTTTAAAATAACCAGCCCAAACAGCACCAGTGGCAGCTGAGGCCTACTCAACAACCCTAACCTGGAGAAAAGTGAGAAGTTTGTAGAGAAAAATATTTATTTTACTTTTGCCTGTATAAGATAGTGTAAACGAGCTAAGAGTCATGTGATCTGGACCAGTCAAAATGTATAAAATCCAGGAAGCCTCAGAAAAGGTTTAAGAGCAAGATGGCCACAAGATGCTCCCATATGATACACAGGACACTTCCGTACCACAGGAGACTCACAAGTGGCCAAATCAGGGGTCTCTCTGGATTCTCCCAGACAGTCAGCCACTGCATGCAGAGATAGTCCCAGAATAACACCAAACAACAACTTAAGGCTTGACTGTGTTATAGAGAACTTGGGCGGAAGGGTGCAAACAGACTGCAGAGCAAGCCGATTCAACTCTCCCAGCAAACTTGGGACAGCTCATGATGACGGACAGATGCCTAGATAATGTAAGTAATGGGCTGTTAACGCTAGAAACATGGGTTTATAACTAAGACCAAGAGCATCCTGGTTGGGTTTTCCTCTGCTGCTTTTTGATCCAGCGTTTCCCAGACGTTGGTGATTTACACCTCCTGCCAATTTTGGTCTGTCAGCCACATCCTGGTGGGAAACCAGTTAGGGTCGGAGTGTGACAGGTTTGGCCGCTAACTTCATGGCAACTGCAGATGAGAGCACTGAACTGTTTTCTATAAACAGAAGCTCCCCCTTCGTGATTAAATACATTTACTGACTAAAGATTATTTTTTTGAAGACCATAATGAAGAGGCACGGCATGCTTGTTAAGGGTGTGGGTAAACTAGAAAAATAGAAATAAAAGCTTTAAACCAAAACTAATTATCCATGTCATTTTTTTGTGTGGACTGACTTCACTTTAGACTGGATTTAGTCGCAATTTAGCCTTTAGGCAGAGCAAGACGGCATCAGTACAAATGCAAAGACCCTTCAATTCCCTTCTATTTGTGTTCAGCCTTCAGGGGTCTGCAGTGGGTTTCAACGAACAAATAAAAACATTATAAAAACATGACGTGCGCTGCTTTTCATTCCTTGCCTGGGACAAGAATAAAAGCCAAGATCATTTAATTGTATAACGAACGAAAATAAATACTATTAGGCTATATAGGACTATAGAAGTAGAATTCGAGTCAAGTCCACATGATAAAGGTTCGAGTGCCTCCAGATTAGTCTACACGTGAGCACGTGTGTAGAGCTGGTCACGAACATAAAATAGATAGTATTGGGTGGTTAAATTAAAATTTTAATTTGCATTTGACCCTAGCAATATGTCAACTTTGCCCTCCCCCAGTTTTGTCATAATCAGCGGGCATTAATTCCCACTAAAGAGAAACCCGGTTAACCGGTCTTCTAACACCTCGCTCATACCGTACTAATATGATGTAGAGCGCCGTTCGCATTTAACAATCTGAAGTACTAAAAGACAGAAGGTAGAAAAAATTTAAAAATAAATAAATGCACTTTTTAAAACTCATAGTACATATATTTATCAAGATAAAACATTACGAGTTACACCTTAATAAAACGTCAACAAAAATTCCTGCAGTTGGCGTGCTGCGCTTATGTACAGTAGCTAAGCTACCGCAATTCAAGGTTCAGCAAAACAAGCAAGCAAACTTAAAAACGGACTCACCTCTCGCTGTGCAAACAGTGCCCATAAGTAAATAAACCAACAGTAACGGTAAGGACTTCGACAGGCAGTAATTTCTCATCTTGTACTGATTCTACTTCTCACTCTATTGAAGTTTAATTATTTGCTGCGAGAGCTCTGCTCCGTTTGATCTCCGTTTGAGAGATTGAGAGAGAGAGAGAGAGAGAGAGGCGGGTATCATATTAGCCAACTCGGAGGATTAGCAGCAACACATGCGCTTGTAGCGCTATCCAATTAGATCCGCTTTCAACATAACAAACCCGGCCTCAGCGGGCAGTACAGTGTTATCGGGGAAACAATCATATAGAGTTCCGTTGCTTGGCTAAAACGGTGATTCGTAGAAAAAGCTTTGGTAAACGGTAGTAGAAATAACGCATATTAAAATTTTAAAAATTGTTTGAATAAATATTTGGATAAATAGGAAATGAAGTAACGCAATTTTGAGTTATTAATACCTCCGAAATCGCTGTTATTTTGGTATTCGTATTTCGTACAGAGATTTAGTTTTATTTTCGGTTTGTTCGTTATACCATAAACACAGATTTTACTGTGAATGACTTGCCTAGCTTTCTCAATTTTAAAGTTTGCTGATATGCCACCGATAGTGACTGTAAAAAAGAGAGAGAAATCTTCGGAGAAATCTTTAGAAGGACATACATGTCTGTAGGTTGAAGGTATGTGATTGAGCGCCAAAGGGACCTTGGACCCGTACCCTTCGCCTGTTGCTCGGCCTTTATTTTCAATACAGGAGATCGAAGGGGTAAATACAACGTGACTCAAGATATTGTAATTGTGATTTCGGTACCACATTATATTCCAGAGTTTGTTGCTCTGTGTGGATAACAGGGTTGTGGTGCATTGTCCTCACTTTGGCCCTTCCTCTTTCTTTCAGGCTTACAGAATTTCGAAAGAACACCATCTGCGAAAGGCCCGCTCACCCTGTTCTGCAGCTTGTTGCAATTACTCTTAAACAATTTTCATTGTCTTTGTATTTGGACATAGTCAACGTAATTGGAATATAAATGATAAAACATATTTTCCCCTTACACAGCCCGCTGCCAGTCCCTAATCCGTGTGGTGCTAGACCCAAAAGGTGACTTCATCCTGGAAACCAATGCCAACTTAGACACCATGGGGGTTGCTGGCTCAGAAGACACCGGAGGTAGAGCAGGTTCAGGGCCTAATATAGCAGTCTTCTGAGAGGAAGGACTGCGTGACCTTGTGGGAACTGCCAACCTTGTTCATAGGCATTCTCCACCACTGTTTGTGTGGATGTGCTCTTCCCCATTCCGAAGGACTGTGCAGCCTTGCTCGCGCCATCCTCTCTGCATGTTTAGAGAAAGTCACAGTGATCCGTCTGCTTGGGGAGTGGTCCAGTCCAGCTGGCATTTAGTCAGTGGAGCTGCTGACAGCATTGCAGGTTTAAGTTGTTTGGTAGCGGAGCAGAGCTCACATGGGCCTAGCCGCCGGCTTCTGTAGCTGCTGACTTGCAGCTGATGCATTAGCAGTTGCCTTCTGGCAGTGCAAGTGAAGAGAGGCACTTTTTAAGTCTCGCTATCTGGGCCACATTCCGCTCCTGGCAGAGATTCCCGCGCGCTCACAAACACAGCAACTATGGATGCACTCAGAGCATCTGTTTTTTGTATCAGAGCTGGGAGATGGCTTTTCTTCTGTACGTTTGATTGAAACTGCAGTTGAGCTCCAATTTGATTTGCATTGCACATGAATGTTATCACTTCACTTAATTTTAATGTTTGACCAGAACATGGCAGTAGAAAGGCTATTAAACTAGCACTTGCCAAATGCTTCAGTAGATAGAGAACTAGAATTATTATTCAAATACTATATTTTTCAGCAATTGGACTGGTGTTTGTTACTCGAAATGTCAAGAGACATTGGTGTTTTAAGTGTCTAGAAGGTGGCCATTGCTCCTGAGAAAATCGAATACTTTAGAATATTTATCAATGAATGTCGTCCCCTTGTGGACACATTCCTTTGAGTCGTAAATTTTAGTTTGAAATGTTGAATACCAATGAACTATACCTGATATGATTGATAATGGAAATTATTAATGATATCACCGGAACAATGCTATAAATAATTTTTCAGTAAGAATTAATGTTCAGTAAGAGTTATGTATTCCTAATGGATACATAACTATAGAAAATTTTCAGAAGACACGTAATAACATTAAGTTTCGGACAGTTTCTCTTTTGTTTTTTAACAGAGAAAGTGTATATCTGTGCTGTCCAGTGTCGCACAAATATTGGGTTTTTGTTACACAATTTGGTAGTTAAATCTAGTGCTAGTAACCTCTTATCTCTCTCTCTCTCTCTCTTTCTCCCCCTCTCTCTCCCTCTCTCTTTCTCCTGTGCCTTTGGCTTCTCCCTACACAGTCCTGGAGGGTATGTGGCATTCCCCTCCTGAGTCACCAAGTATCCAAAGTCCCCTGTGCCTGTCTCCTTCTACATTCGGGGAGCTGGGGGTGGTAGGCCGCTATCTGTTGGGGAGGCAGGTTCTACTACAGCAGCTTTGCCCAGCATGGATACTGGTGCCACTGGAGCCGGTTGCCGAGGTGCAGGATCCGGTCATAAAGGGGCTGGAGCCAATCTTCATGCTGTTTCCAGTCCCCCCTCTGGATCCAGGTGAGCCGAACTGCGTGGTGGTGCCTCATCTCAGGGGTTGGTCTAGTTGCTGTCCTGGTCTGGAGCCCCCCGGTGCGGAAAACTGGGGGAAAAGAAAGAAAAATAACCCAATGGTGAGAGGTCAGACGCGATCATGCCACTGGGACTGCCCCGAGCCCAAAGGGGGAATCCAAACCAGTCTGTTCTGCTAGACTGCTGGCTTCGATCCAACTGTGGTCAAGCCATGTATTGCTGTCTCATCCATTCCAGAAAAAAGAGAAGGTAGGAGAGAGAAAGGGGACAGGCAGCCTCGCCCTGTAAAAAAAAAACGCTGCCCTCTGAGGAAGGCACTAGTATTACACCTGCTGAAGATAAACTGGAGCCCACACATCACATGACTTTGGGTCACTCTGTTACAAAGCAATCGCGACTTCTGGAATGAAGTAATCTAGTTAAGTAATCTAGACAGGGAATTTTGTTTTGGTATTAGACCGGTTCATGATGTGACATCTTGAACAGGCCCTATTTATATTTAGTCGGTAAATATGTATTTCTATAAAATGATCATATCTAAAATTGGAAGCAATAAAAATAATTTATAAATAATAATACATTTTCCATAAGGAGAACCGATTACTTAATTATCTTTTTAGTTTGCCCAACAACAATGAGATTGACGGTTAAAAGTAGGGCAGGATCACCGACGTAATAAAACGCAACCAAAGTACGTAGTAGCAATTGTCAGCCAATGAAGAGCGGGATATGTAAAATAGCCCATCTTCAGTAGGAAGTGAGGTCTGCGTTGCTAAGTGTCTGTCTCCGCATGCAGAGAGGAAAATACTAGAAACTGAGACCGAAAAGTCACGAGGAAAATAACTGCGAGAAAGTGGCGTGGAAAGACAAGAGGTCGGATACACAGACGACAAAAAAAACGTAAAGGGAATTCTCAGTATTTAGGGTTACAGCATCACTGTAAGTTTTTTTTTAAAGTTTTATATTATTGTTGTAAGAATGTGTCACAACTGGTAACTACATTTCATAAAATGTGTGGATTGATTGCAATCAGTATGCGGCTATTTACTGTAATAGCTGACATAAACCTGTGGTTAATTTTGGCCCGGTGGAATAAAACAACATCCTGTGTGTTTTCGCCATTAATTTCCTAGAAACTCATGCGTTGCAGGGTGTATGCGTTCCTCTAATTAACTAGCGGTATTGTTTAAAAAACGTTTTTGTTTACTGGTTAATTATCCACAGATTACACCTATCGCTACGTAAGGGACTATTACAGTCCAAATTGCTCAGCTAGCTTGTTGACATAGTTATACTTGAGACAGGTTGCGTATTGCCCGTTGCGTTTCCGCCATGAATAGTTTTAAGGTAGATGGGGAAAATAGCCCTGTGGGTGCAAATTATATTGACGAACAATGCTCCCTGCATGACTTTGCTATATGCGGTGTTTAAACAATAAGGTATTTTGAGGTTAATCCCCCACATTGTAGCTTGGTGGCCTTTAATATTTACGCGAGTAAAATTACTCCCTTGTGTATTTAAGTGTTCCGAAATGGTAATTTTTTCCTTTCTAAAAATACAAGCCGCTCGTTGCTGATGTCTGATGCTCATTATGAAGTCCCGAGTTTTAGCCTTATGTACTGCCTAAAGTGCTGGTTTTCAAAACTGCCTGTTCAGACTAACACCACACTACCTATGTTAATTTGATGTATTTGATTTAATTTTTTTACCTTTTCAAAAATGTTTTTGTTCTTATTGAAATTGTTTTTGATTTCCTACACCCTAATCAAGCTCCATATTTTATTGACCAATAAGAAGTGTCTCACTCACGTTCACCTGCCTTAGCTTAGTGTTGTCAGGTGAGCGCTAATTAAATGAGCTAGAGGTTTAGGAGAGGGGTGTGTTGTGTGTGTGTTTTTTTTTTTTTTTTTTAAAGCGATTAGTCAGTATTTGAGTTTCTTGTTACAAAAGCCTTCCTGTATCCGTGCTGTAATTCTTGGCTTTTTTTTAAGTCATGGACTCTGGAACAACTGGAAGCCCCATTTCTCCGAACTGTCTCAACTGAAGGTTTTAGAATGAGTTGTCCAAACCATAAGGGAGAGTGAGCAAGGCAGCCAGCTAGCTGGCCGTCTTTAGCTGGCTTTGTCTGCGCTGTTACAAGTTACCTGATCATGGTTTGTAAGGGGTTGTCTTTGAATTGACTGAAAACATTGAGCTCATGTAATCAGTCTGCCTTAATCCAATATAACCGTTGTGTAATCGAAGGTGGAAACTTTTTTCCAGTTATTTCCATTCTGGTGTGGTAGGGAACACAAACTATGAATGCATATTGCCAGCCAGCCAGTGCTGGGACTGCTTCTAATTTTTGCCTCTGTTTTGCAGAGCTGACCATTTTCCTGTGATTCTGAGAGGGGAGAGGCTGAGATTAACCTAATTTTTTTTCTTTTTTTTTTTTTTTTTTTACACACAGGAAATAAATCCAACAAGGTACGCTCTCATTAATGTGTGTGTGGGTGTTCCTGCATCATGTAAATGTGGCCTTGTGTTTTGACTGGTCTGTGTATTCTGTCCCTGTTGTACTCAGGTCCACCATGAGTGCTCAAGAGGGTGACGTGCACACCCTGGCGCCCGAGATGCCGGCCGTGTTTGATGGGATGAAGCTGGCGGCTGTGGCCACAGTGCTGTACATTCTGGTCCGCTGTCTAAACCTTAAGAGTCCCACCGCCCCTCCCGACGTCACCTACCAGGACACCACCCTCAATCGCTTCCTGCTTAAATCCTGCCCTCTCCTCACCAAAGAGTAAGAAGATTTTTATTTTATTTTTAAAGCCAGTGTTATTTTAAACTTAAAAAAACTCTGTAGGAGACTTGTTAGCTTGTTTGCGGTACTGCCTCAGTATGGCTATTAACACCAAATCCCATGTTGCATTGTGGCTGTAATACAGCATTCCTATTTATAGGCCCCAGCAGCTCTGTTATGTAACACCATTGTTTCTGTTTTGAAGCATGGGGGTTCTCAGTCTGCAATGCACACAGAGCTGTAGGCTGATCATTCTTCATAGTAAGGCCCTGGGGCTCTGCTCAGGCCTGAGCTCACCCCGTCACCCTAGGGTTTCAGGCTTGTACTTTCCTCCCTGTCATCTTCTGGCCATCAGAGCACACACATTTCTTTTAATTATCTAGCTGGAATGTTCTGCATTACAGAATGTTGGGGCGGGGGGTGAATGGTTTTGCTGTTAGCCAGACTTCCCTGAGGAGTTATTTAAAGAACATCTCATTACATCGTCATTAGCGGCCCTGTTGGACGGAATTAGAACTTCTGACTGGTTCTTTTGTGCGTATCACCTTCTGTGACTTCATTCAGACTGAAGTACACCAGGATGGATCCACCGGCTGTTGCCCTGGTCCTCTTCTTACCCTGCTGCTCTGACTGCTGCCCCCAGTGGCTGCTGTTGGCTGCACGTCTGGCCCCTGGAAGACGGGCTTTTCAAAAACAACTTATTGGCTCACTAAATAACTAGAGTTGTTCTACTGGTTTATGGAATAAAATGACGTTTTCTGCTCTATGAATGATCGATTTGCTGTTCATGGTTCCTTGTCCCCCAGCACAGATGGAAGCGTTATGTCCCCCCTGCATTATGTCGGTGATGTGGGTGACCGTCTCCTCCATTGTTACGTAAAGAGATCCTTTCATTAGGAAACCTTTCCGATTGATCACTGTTTACCATAGTGATCTGTTCTCTTGGCCCAGGACTCTGGCCTGGGGAACCCACGCAGCTGTCAGTCACCAATGTCACACCTCTGTCCCACAGGAACTGGGCAGCTTTCTTTTTTTGTTTTTGTTTTTTTAATGCTGTGATATAGCCAGTGAAGATACTAAGTCTTTTTGTTTTTCCTAGGTACATTCCTCCCCTTTTATGGGGTAAAAGTGGGCACCTGCAGACAGCTCTGTATGGGAAGTTGGGTCGGGTCAGCTCGCCACACCCCCACGGGCTCCGCAAGTACTTACCAATGGTGGATGGGGCCACAGCCACCTTTGACCTGTTCGAACCTTTGGGGGACCACCAGACAGGAGGTGAGGGTGACAGTGAAAGCTGTCCAGGTGGCTTTGTGCTGTGATGATTCAGCTCATTGTTTGACTATCATCTGATGGTGAAGGTACCACTTTCAGACAAGTTTTGTCTGACCTCAACCACCCTTTTTTGGGTTTTCTGCATAACTGGGTTTGTATAATGTATAGTTAACATACAGCGGGTGAAATAAGTATTGAACACGTCACCATTTTTCTCAGTAAATATTTCCAAAGGTGCTATTGCCATGAAATTTTCACCAGATGTTGGTAACAACCCAAGTAATCCATACATACAAAACAAACCAAAACAAATGAGCTCAGCAAATTAAGTTACGTGTAATAATGTGAAATGACACAGTGAAAAAGTATTGAACACGCTTACTGATATTTATTTAATACTTTGTACAAAAGCCTTTGTTGGTAATGACAGCTTCAA
>JAOYSI010072549.1:0-21340 GCA_025775065.1 Hiodon alosoides
AAACACTGAATTAAAAATACATTTCTTTGCTTCCAGGATTCCAGGATTCCAGTGTTCCAGCGAACACAAACCATAAACATTTTTGCACTTTTGTGTAATTTTATATTACCATGCTAGTAACCCCCCAGGTCATCTATTTTGTTAGTGAGTTATATTTCCAGTTATTTTTTCTTAATATTCTCAGAAAATCGAAGGCTGAATGTTAGTGGGAGGATTATTATTATTATTATTATTATTATTATTATTATTATTATTATTATTATTATTATTATCCAATTATAATTACTCAGTTTTTATATGTGTATACGATACAATTAAACTGTATCGGGCTTGTGCCTTAGAATAGGTCTCTTACAGGGCTAGCACACTTTATTTACAACTGACTGTTTCGGTCAAGTGCCAGAGCTGCTAAAAGCACTTAAAGTAACTTTTGTACTGTGCTCTTTAGTATAAACACACACAATACATTACAATACATATACAACTTGAGCAGGCTTAGTTTTTCAGTAAAGTATGTAAGAATTAATTGTTTCATGTTCGCAGAGCGTCCGCCTCGCTAAACCATGTTTTAGAAACTAATTTGGGTGTTTTGAGGTTAATTTGCAGCATTCTAACAATGAATTAAGTGTAATGCGTTATTGTATTTGAGATTAGATAGGCAAAATGGAACTAGGGACAAAATTATCTTTGAATTTTAAAGAAATTAAGTGTTAAAAATGAAGATAACCGATTTAGTTTTCAGAAGGCTGAAATAGCCTGCTGTTTTCATCATTTATTATAACTTATAGTTTGTGGGGTGTCCTTTTTTATACAATTATTAACTGAGTGAGAAATTAAGTGATGTGTAAAGATCCCTCTGTAAAAACAGTTCCTTTTCAATTTAAAACCCCTTTTAAAGGCTTGCAGGTGACTATAACATTGAACAATTATAATTAATGTTTTACTTTTAAAATTGTGATTTTTATTTGTGTCTCTTTTTTCCCAAAACTAAAACTAGACTTGGTCCACACATACTGTTTTTACTTGCACAACGGGATTTTAAAAACGTGGCATTTAGGTGGTTCCTCCTACTTCCACACAGACCCTCCTACGGCGATGCTTCACCACAATTTCACCCCGTTACGTAAATGGTCAAATGTACTCTTCTCTGGAGAGCATAAAGGCACATTGGGACCAGGGGAACATGAGACAATGGGACTGCTTAGGCCTGTGCGTCCCTAAGCACTGTAATTATTTTCCTGGGATTAAAATACTTGTCGAGCACGCACTAGATAGATAGAGTTGCCTAAATTTTAAACAAAAAGGTGGGTTTTATTTTGGTTTTGTTTTGTTTTTTCAGATTGGGAAGTCTATGTACAAAAGCGTTTTTTCCCACTGTGTAGTTACATTTAAATATAAAACCGGACACACACAATGTGTACAGTCTCATATAAAACCGCACACACACAATGTGTACAGTCTCATATAAAACCACACACACACAATGTGTATAGTCTCATATAAAACCGCACGCACACAATGTGTACAGTCTGATATAAAAATGGACGCACACAATGTGTACAGTCTCATATAAAACCGCACGCAGACAATTTATAGTCTCATATAAAACCACCCATTGTGTACAGTCTCATATAAAACCATACACACAGTGTATAGTCTCATATAATTCCGCACACACACAATATGAACAGTCTCATATAAAACCGCACACATACAGTGTACAGTCTCATATAAAACCGCACGCACACAATGTGTACAGCCTCATGTAAAACCGGACGCACACAATGTGTACAGTCTCATATAAAACCGCATGCACACAAAGTGTGCAGTCTCATATAAAACCGCACGCACGCAATGTGTATAGTCTCATATAAAACCGCACGCACACAATGTATACAGTCTCATATAAAACCACACGCACACAATGTGTATAGTCTCATATAAAACCGCACGCACACAATGTATACAGTCTTATATAAAACCACACGCACGCAATGTGTATAGTCTCATATAAAACTGCACGCACACAATGTGTACAGTCTCATATAAAACTGCACGCACACAATGTTGATTTAATTATTTGTTATTCTTTTACAAGTTATGGAATTGAACCTAACCCTTTCTTTCATTTTTTACCTCGTCATTTTTTTATTCTGCTTTGAGGCATTTTGAGAAATAAAACGAATCTTCATCATTGTCAGCAAGTTACCAGTTATGTATTTAAACAAGAAAGTTGATTTTATTGTTATTATTTTTATTATTATTTGTAATGTGTTCAATTATGTTCTATTAGTCTTATTTTTTATTTGTGACAAAAGGAATCCAGACATAAAAATGGAAAATCATTCAAATTCCTCTATGAGGACTGACAACAAGACATGGGTGTCGGGATTTTAAATCCGAACTACTCACCTCATCATTTCTGATATTCACAGAGCACACATTTAACCAGCCAATTGATTCTTAGGATCAAGATGTTTACTGAGGGACGCGGACGAAAAAAACCTTTCCTGGGGGAATTTAGCATAATAACACTTGATAATGAATTCATTGCCGTATTCAAATTAAAATAACTGTCGGTAGTTATTTAGTTTCTTTTTTTTTTTCCAAACGATATTTTCAGAATATTTGATTTGAAATCTATTTCAGTTTTCATTTGCCTGCTGAGTAAATTATTTCCTCCAAAATAGTGACCTAGAAAAGTGAAATAAAATTAACAAATAATTAAACAGGTCAACCAGTGATAATCTGAGTGAACTGACGTACTGAGGAGAAGGTGGCCTGTTGTTCAAGCACATCTTTCAAGTGGGGATTCATTATAAATACATTTTGAGATATTTAGGTCCATATTTTTAAAGGTCTTTTCTTCTAAATATAATATCTGGTTAATTTAGTTTCTTTCTGTTAGTTGCTAACCACTATTCATTACGCTTATACGTGTGTGAATATTAAAAACTGGATTCAGTTTTCCCGCCTGTGTCATTAAATTGCACGCATGCTGACCTGGTTTCCAGGGTCCATTTGATACAACTGTTGGCTGCAGCCAGAAAAGGAAGATGGCGGCTTACAGTACCTTGTTTCTTCACCGCAATATCCTCGCCTGCGTTATAATCAGACCTGCAGCCATTACACTCTTTCTTTAGGTAACTACAGGTCATAGGGAAAGACAGCCATTTTGTTGTTTAGTTTTTTTACGATCATCCCGGCTACCTCTATTCCGCACGCTTCCCTTCGGGTGTCTGCTCCTGGGTTTCCTCCCCGCCATCCCCCACCCTTGACCACCACCATTTCATCACCAGATGGCCGAACTCTGAAGTTCATTGGGGAAAAAATAGTTAACAAAAACAATCAAGGATCCGCGGTCCGTATGCCTGCTGTACTCTCATATTTTTTGTTTTTTTCTTTCTCCCCTCTCTGTCTGACTGTTTCTCAAGTTATTTTAAGCTCACTCTTTGTGGCAAGCTCATAATATTGTATTGCACAGCCTGTCCTGACCAAATGTGAATTTTATACTCTAGTGAGCACAGGCTTTGCGCTTTCATTAGCTCACATTCTACTCAGTGGTGCAAATGGCGTGTTACAGGCCGGAGGGTCCCGTGGAGAGTGTGGGGGGGGTCTGGCTCCATCCACACACAGTTTGCCTGGCGGTTGCAGGCTAATCTCGGCTCAACTAGTTGTTTTAAATGGTTGTTTAAATATGTAAACTGCCTGGCACACAACTTATTGCCCATGTGGCCTAAATGCTGTAAGTTTGATTTTCTTACTGTTAAAATGTTAAACTTAGTCTAAAATTCAAACGTGATTACTGTTTAATGTTTTCTTTTGTAATCTAAGGGGAAAAAAGCTGTCAACTTTGTGTGGTTTTGTGATAGCTGTTCCCTTCAATATTATTCACCTCAGTAATAATCAAGGGTAAGAGTGTTTTGAAATTTCAGAAACGGAAATTGCGAAGTTGAAAACAGGATTATGTTTTCGATGTTTTTTTTTGTTTTTTTTTTGTTTTTTTTTTGTGAATATCTGAAGTTGAAGACAGGATTATTTTTCTATGTAATTTTTTTGTTTGTTTGTTTTAGTTTATTGTGGATGTTCCTTGCCTCCCAACCCCAATCTGTATTTTACGAGCCCTAATGAACAAAACAAATTGAATCGAGAAATGTATACCTACCTAAATATCACTCTATAAAAACGGCCACTGTATACAAGAATTGCTTCTGTCAGAGCTCCTCTTGAGAGATGAAAGCCAATGCTGGGACTGTCGGAACCTATTAAGGCTAGAAGTGGTTTGCAGCCTGAAATTCGCGAATCTCCGGGAATTTGTTGTTTTTAGAAGCATACCTGTTATCATGAAAGGCCCTTTCTTTTGATTTATGAAGAATTCTTCCTTTTTTTGTGGAGCAACCCTTTCCTGCTAGTCTCTATGGCGGTCAACGTAACCCTATCCAAAGTCATGGCACCCTTTAAGATGATCTGTCTATTGATTCTATTTTCCTAGCAAAATGAGAATGTCATGGATATATTTCCTTGCATTTGGCCAGAGCTTAAGCAATGAGACACGATAAGCCACATTAGTGGTTCATTAGAAGCTCTGGCTGAGTAAACAAACCGGTAAGTTCTTACCTATAACTGTATTGTTCTGTCTTTGAAATGGTAGAAGTGCATGACAGCCGTGGGGCTCAAAATGCTAAGCTCTTGCTCCCTCTGAGAGCCAGCATTTTAGGTCACAAAATGTTTTATTTTTATTTTTTTATCTGCACTAAATATAAAGAGGAGGAGCGGGGGTCAGCCAAAGTCCAATGATTAAAGAAGTCAATACAGCTAAAAAGGGTCCTCCTCGGGGCCAGTGCTGACCTGTCATCTTCCGTCTTCTTCAGCTAGCTAGGGTGAGCCACAGCGTCACCGCTGGCCCACAACACAATCAGCCCCAGCGTCTTTGTTCATCCGGGGGCGCGGCCGCCGCTTAAACAAATCGTCCCATTATGTGAAACAGACCTGATTAGGGGCTGACAGAAAGCATTAACAGTCAAGCGGAAATGCTCCATCCTTGGTGGCCCCAGGAATGGCAGTTTTCTCCGTCCCATTTGGCCCCCCGTCCCGTTTAGTGAGCTCAGACAAGCCCGAGCCCTGTGTAGGTGTTTGTGGTATCGTTGTTGGACTTCTTAATATTTCTCATATGCATTTAAAATTTTTCTTCATTTTAGCACATGCTGGTATTCTTGGGTCTGATGCCATTGTGTTTATATTGTGTTCAACTGAAATATCAAAAGGAAGGCTTAATGAATATAAAAAACCTTTTCTGTTATATTGAAGTAATAAAGTGGAAGTTAACATTTTGTTTTGCGTTTTAACATATATATTATAATTAGCTACAGTCACAATGTCACAAGCTACTGAGAAATCTCTAACCTGCACCGTGAAAGGCAGCAGCAGCGTTTTATTCATGAATTCCTGCATTTATATATACTCATATCAAAAGATTTGCAAAAGATTATTCATACCAGTCGAAGGCATTAATTCAAGTCTTGTTTTACATTAGCAAATATTAATATTTTGACCGCCAAAATTTGTACTGCAGGAATAAAAATCAATTGAAAATGTGGCTGCACATATCCTCATGTATACATAGCCTTACAGGGTACAGTATTAAAAAAATAAGAGGTGCTGGGGTGGGGGGAGGACAACTCATAATTTTGTACAAATAATTTCGGTGAAAACTGTTATATTGTATAAAGGCAATCATGTTATCTTTAATAGCTTTAATTAAGTAATAATTACTTATGTTGCTTTATTAAAACAGTTATATATGCTATTGTCAAGTAAGAAATCTATCAGACGGATAAACTAAATTTCTATTATTTTGTACCTTCCCTCGAGTTAGAAAATAAAACGTTGCATGTTGCCGAATCTTCTGTGTATAGCTGTATCTACAGAACCAACACTGATTTACTGGAGTGTATTTTATTAAGTTTTGTCTGTCTGCCTAAAATTTCCCGAGAAAAATGTATTGAGAAAACGCACACACACAAACACACACACACATGCACACATTTATGATCGCATGTTTCTTTGTATAATATTTATAAACACGGATGTCTTTGTGTAATATTTATAGACACGTATGTCTATGTATAGTATTCATAAACACGTACTTCAATGTATAGTATTTGTAAACATGTACGTTATGTATAATATTTACAAACACGTATGTAGACGTATAGTATTTACAAACACGTACATAGATGGATAGTATTTATAAACATGTATGTCGATGTTTAATGTATAATACTAATTTCTGAGGACAGCAGCAGTAAGGCACTTTTAGATCTAGGCTTTTTCCTTAACAGGAGAAGCAGTGAATATGGTAACTAGGCCTCATTCATCTCATCTCCATTTCACTGCGCAAGTTTTAATTTTTTCACAAATCTATACTGTAATTTATTTTATCTTAGTATGTTTGAATCTAACCATTAGCAGACCTGAGGGTTCTGAAAGCCCACACACACACCATAGACATTGCAATTCTGAGCAAGGAAGTAAAGAAGACGCACCAATGTCCTGCTGTTCACAATTTCAGTAGGAATAATTTATGTGCACTTTGTAAATAATTAAGAAGCTCTATAACCATTAAGAAGCAGTCGTTCCTGTCGTTTAGATGAGTTAGTTTAGTTTCCATTAAAACTCTTATTATGTCCAGGCATGTCTGTACGTCAACATTTTTGCCATTTATAAATATTAAAAGGGTACATTGCATATGCTTTTTTTTTACATTTAAAAATCTTATTTGTTTTTTTTTTCTCTGAAATGTAAAAAAAGAAAATTTTGATGAACATGAGCAGTATTGCAATACCTAAGAGGACATTTTAGCTTGGTCTCTACATCCTTTTTCAGCTCTGTACTGGTTGCACTTTTTGTATATCATTTTTGATAATATCGTTTTGTCTGCTATATAAATAAGTAAATGTAAATAAAACATAATGGTAACTGAGTGAAATGATGTGCCATTATATAATATGTAGAGGCATAAAGTTAACGTGAGAGTTTATTGGAATACTTAAATTTCTTGAATTGAATACATTTAGTATGCATTAAAAAGTGTTAACTTTTACACATTCCTCTTCACTTATAAATATATAAGATAGAACTGCGCTGATTTAGAAATGTAGAATTAAAGTCTAATTGTTCTAAAATTATTATGCATTCTATAGCACCTGTCATTTACAGTTTAAACCGATTTTCAACGAAAAAAAATTGAATTACACCATTTCATTTTACTGACAGAAAACTAGCTATTCATTTTGGCAAGTACCAAAAAGACAAGTTAGACAAAGCTGTTCGAGCAATGTTAATTGAAATGTTTTTTGTTAGCCTGAAACAGAAATATTTATCTCTATAAAATTATTCAGGGTTTTCTGCATTGTTACTGCAAACACTAGCCTGTAAACTTTTTTTTTTTTTCAGTAGGTAGCAGATGGTACGGATAAACATTTGTCCAGGTGCAGTGCAGTTGTGAATGTAGTGGATAACTTTTACTGGTTATCTAGGTGTTTTTTTCCCCCCATTTAGGCATCACTGTTAAATGACACTGTTGAATGAATATGTAGCTTGCAGGCTGAAACATAATGTTAGTTTAAATTAATTGTCATATCTATGAAAGATTATGATTACTATGCATGAATGTTATATTTTTGTTCTCCAAAATGAACTCCTGATATTTCCATTTAAATTTTATAAGCCGATTTTCACAATTTTTTTCAAAATAAACCCTCTAAAACCCCCCGGATTGTTTTTATGAAAAATAAAAACAAAAAATACTGGTATTTATCTATATCAATAAGAGTACATTTTACCGTGTATTTATTGATGACTTTCTGAGACCTCTAAGATAAATGTATTCATTTCTCATATTGTGGCTGACATATGTTTAAAATCCCGAAACAACATTATATATATATATATATAAGAATATATTATATATGATATTCATTCAATGACAATGTATTGAGTTAGCATAATACAAACAGTCTGTAGTACCTATGATGCTGAATGAATATTGATTATTGTACAGATAAAGCTGCAGGCTCACACGATTTCACAAATTATCAACTGTACCTTTTAATAATAAACAACAGAATGCATTTTTTGATGTTTTTTTTAAATATTTTTGCCTCTGCCAGTGACCATTCAAACAATTGTTGTGAACCTTAAAGATCATTCATCCCAGACGCAAATCGTCCCTTACCTCCCTTTTCACCTGAACATTTAACTAAGAAATTCAGACTCTTGCCTGAAAACACAGCTCTGGCACTCATCTTGACCTTCAACACAGCTTTCTGGGATCTGGCCGTCACTTTGCCCAGGCACGGTTTGTTGCTTCATTATGACTCAAAGTCATTCCCTCCTTATGGTCCGCCGAAAATAACTGGCAGAAGGAGTTCTCTCAGCCGGTGATGCTGATTCTGAAATTTGTTTTGACGTAAACTGATACGAATAAACTTTCAGTAACTGCAGGGGCCTTTGGGAGCTGAATGATAACATGATGAACGTGAATTCTGCGAGAGGCTTTGCGTTTAAGGGTTTGCACAAGCACACAAAGTGGTAACGGAAAGGAAACGCATTTGAACACATTCAGTTTATTTTCAGTAGAACCCAGAACAAACAGAAGTTATTCCAAATGCAGCAGATTTTACTCAGCCGAACATTCAACCAGAAGGTGTCACAACCGCAAACGTGTGAATAGATCATCCCTTGAGAAATGTCATGTCAGCGGCCCCATTTTGTGTAGGACTACAGACAGTACTGCACAGGATTCTGGGTAAATTGCCCTAATTCTATATCAGCCCATCATGAACTACATCAGCATGTAATAAACAGTGCCTAAGAATAGCCAAATAAAAATTGTTCTTACTTCTCATGAGGTCCCTGACCAGATATCAGCATGTCGAGTCGAAAAGTCAAAAACATTTGGTGGCAAAACTTCCCAACTGGGATGTGTCTGCATTAAAGCATAATGCAGTGGAGAAGATATAAATGCCGGATAGGCAGCACCGTACCACTCGCGTTGGAGAGACGGCACAGTAAGCTGTAACCGGAGGTCCCACGGTCGTAACAGGAGTTTATGTGCATAGAAGCTACCTTCACTAACCCATGAACAAAATTTCTGACAGCGCCTCCTGTAGGGCTCGCCAAGTGGGGTCAGGCTACCTTTGAGCCGTCTCTAAGAACACGGATAGTATATTAACCTGAAAAAAACATCCTCACAAGTGGTGGCCCTATGTATGTAAAAGATGTTTTATCCTTCAGACATTGAAAATACACAGGTACATTTTTGCACTGTGGCTGCTTGCACGGTTAATGGGGAGAGCCCACTGAATGAATAACTGCACATGAGAGAGCTTCAATTCAACATCAGAGAGCAGAGATTCAGGTTGGATGCAGTCAGCCCGCATCTGTCAGCTTTTGCCTGCTGAGGCAGAACAGGAACAGAGATCATTTGAGAGACCGGAGGCAGAGAAGGAGGGGGGTTAGTGGGAATGAGTCCCTCAATCTCAGTGGTTCAAGGGAACACGGTGACATGGGTTGAAAGACGTAATCAGGTGACACTGGGTGTTAAACCCCTGGTTGTCGACCTTCAGACCTTGGGGTGTTGAAGTGGAAGAGACTAAGCTTGATTTTGGCTCCAAAAAGAAATATCACAACCTTCTCTTTCAAACACACTCAAAAACACACATGCATTTATGCTCCATAATTTATAGTAGGGTATCTGATGTGACAGTTAAAGCAGTCATGTGACCTGTGTCACTCCCATCATATAATTCTCAGTTATAAGACTAAGGCGGAAGCTGCTTTTAAATCTGATATTATCCTACTTATAGTTGGAACAGAAAGTTTGTAAGTTAAATAACCAAGCCCAGGCTGCTTAATAACTTGCTCAAGGATCTGCAGCCTCTGTCTGGGCAGACACCAAAAGCCATGATCAGCTGGAGCTTGTTGGCCTAGCAGATGTCTCTCTATGGTACACTGGTGTAGCGTGTAATTGAGACAATTAGCATGACCCACAGAAGCACACATGCAATTCACACTTTCTTGAACGTAAACTCCATATTTCTCATGGAGTGTTCCTCATCCAAATGTGGGATGATCAGTGAGCCTGCACACTCCTCATATTGCATCCAATAACAATAAAAAAAAGAAAGTTTTGCACAAATTCGCAAACTCAATAGGTATGAGTAAATAATTAAAATGTTTTTTACATACGTATTTCTGTTCCTGTGGCTTAACAAAGGAATAGTTCAGAATGATTCTGTAGCTACCAAATGAGGCCAGTAGTGACCTATGTTATACAGATTTTATGTTTATGTTTCATTGTAAGAAAATTCCCCAATACTTGTCATATTTTTGATCTAAATGTGAGGAATGTTTATTCTAGGCCTCTAAATTTAGACTGATATCAGGAGAAAATATATATTTTTAAATGTTTCAGTATACTTTGCTTCCTGGGTAGATTTAAATAAACGTTTGTGTTTGCAGTTTGGTTTCACCTCTGCATTAAACTCAAGGACATCATGTTTGTATTAACAGCATGAATTTCATTTTAGTGTATTTTTGAACTGCTTAGCAAGCACTCCAACCCAAGTCAAATCATACTGTCACTGTCCCTGATCTATCATTAAATAAAACTGACATTTTCAGTGCAAAATATTTCCTGAGGTGATTTGAGGGTACGTATCTTTGTCTCCAAGGTAGATTTGTCTTGCAGGACTGGACCAAACACCCCTCTGGTCAAAAGGCAACAACCCCTGATCATGGTTCCCTTTGCCTGCCATTACAGTGGACTTAAGGAAGTGCCCCTAAAGCTGTGGATGAGCACCAGCTATTATACCCTTAGATAACTCATTAATTCTCACCTAAAACTCTGCTGCAATGAACAAGCGCTGTGTGGATCGTTGTCTCCAGCTGGGTGCCAATTTTTTTTCCTAATTGCTGCTGATTAGCTATCATTGGCCATGGGGAATAGCAGTTTTGTGATTAAAATGAACAATCCCATTCTGTTGATTAGAACACGAATTATAATATCTTCTCAAAGAGCTGAGCGTACCTCCTAGGGAGAATCAGAATCCAATCTAACCTTCTCCTTCGCAACTGCATTTGTCTGGGTAAAATTAAACGAAACGCCCAGACTACCCAGGGGCAGCTGGTTAACAGTGCTCACATGTTTGCCGCACCACCAAAATCTTTGTAAATGTATTTACCAATGTATTCGCTTCATTTCCCCACACACGTGACATTGGAACATCAACAATGCGGCTCGCCCCATCTGTTTAACAGACGGAAGACTGTGTTCGCTCAGAAATGCGTGCACATGCGCAGTAGTAACCAGCTGTAAGTAAGCCAGGACTAGTTATGATTGGGCAAAAAGATCTGGATGGAGGCTGGTAACGAGCACGACGACCAGCGCACAAATGTCAAGAGAACCCAGGCTAAATAAAAACTCAGTTTGCAGAGAGCGTTTAGGCTTTTTTCATGTGGCTGTTCTAATTGTTCTATTAGTATCTGTCTGTGTCTTTATTTTGATATTTGTGATTTTTCATAGTAATTTGCCTTTATTTATCGTTATGTATCTCCTTTCTATCAAGGCTGCACCTCTTGAGAAGTGCTTCTTGTTAATTCATCAACACTACCTGTTTGTAATAATCGGTTATTTATTATAGCGCACATTTTATGTGTATTTCATATATTTCTGAAATATATTGATCATGTCCGGCCTTTTTTCTTTATTTCTTTCGATGTGTTTTTAAAATATTAGATAATCAGTCTCCCACTTCTGCCTGTTCAATCAATCAAATTGTATTTGTTATAGGGCATTTTTACAAACAGAATCTGTCACAATGTGATTAAATATAAAATCAGGGTCTTTTTTTCTTTAAAAACATATGTTTTTAAATAGTCTTTTTGGCCATTACTGGCTGTCGGTTAACACATGCATATAAAATCCTGTCGATCTGTGTCAATTCTTAACTATCTACCTTTTCCTGAAATTATTATATATATAATTATAATATATATTTCAAAGATGACCGTTATCTTGTCCCGATAATCGTGATGCTTTAGGTTTTAACACTAAGTACTGACGTCCAAGAATCGTTAAAAGCTGCTGTTCTGGCAAAGGTGCTGAAAAGGGGGGGCTAGTCAATTCCTAGCAATCAGTTAAGATTTGTACCAATCATACAACCAGAAAGTGACGTTTGAAATGCCAATGACTACAGCAGGTGAAATAAGAACACAGACTTTATAAACAGAAGAGAGTATCAGGAGATCTGTGTTTTTAAAAGTGCAAGCAGACAAAAAAATTTATTTAGAAACCTAAACTCTTCCTGGTCCTCAGGATCCCCCCACAGAACCCACAGGAGCTGATCCAATCGATCTGTCTGTCAGCGAGAACTACGATGTTCTGCACATGGTTGGTATACAGCACTCAGTTAATTATTTAGTTATGGACCAGACTGTGACTAATTAATTAGGTTACTAGTTTTTATGAAAATGTTGTAGTTACGTATATGTTGCACTTCTGATCAGTTAATACACAGCGTCACAGGAAATATAGTGAACTAGTTGTTCAGGGTTTTCCGACTACTGCATTGTTTACTAAATCACATTGCCATATATCCTGGTGGTAATAAGACCAAACTACATGTTAGGAGTTTAACTTTTGTATTCCCTGTATCCACTAATGTGTTAACTCTGATATTATTCATTATTGTTGGTTGTAGTGCATACTCAAAGAACCCCTGAGCCCCTGATCTTGTTATCACATGAGGTCCTTATTGGTCCGTGACTGCAGGTGAGCTAAAACTTTCACATTCATGGGTGCGGCAGCCTCATCCATCTGTTATGAATTATTATGGGGAGAACAGCAATTGAAAAGTCTTAGTACAGAATTCGGCCACATCATACTTCATGATATTAACTTACTATATGTCCTCCCTAGACAACGCAGAGGTTCTGCAGATAGCATCAGAAAGCCATTTCTGATAGGATGGGGAGAGGAGGGGTGAGTTAAAAATAAGCTTGGTAAGCAATCAAATGGTAAACTTTGGGGATTTTTAGACTTTATTTGATGCACTGATATCCGAAGCAAATACCAATCAACGAAGCCAATTTTCACTATATGATACTATAAATCGGTGTGTTTCCCTCTGGAGACTGAAATCCTTACTGCTGATGCGGCGAGGGAAGGGGAGGCAGCGCTGTGTGACGGATTGCACCGCTCGCTCCCTTAAGAACGCCCATGTGTCTGTTCGTTCGTTTATCCTGCTAGCCTGTGATCACCACTGGTGATGAAAACAATGGAAGCTTGAGTGCCTTCTGAAAGTCAGGGAAGGCAGAATGCTAGAAGGCAGGGCCTTAACCTTGGGGCCACAAGGAGACGAAGCAGGATATTAGCAAGAGGAGAAAAGCTATTTCTATGAGCCGTTCAGAAGCAGCACTCAAACCGGCCTGCAGATGTGGAACAAGAAGAAATTGGCCGCCACGAGGATGTGGCCTGGGCATTCCCCTGCCAGCAAGCAGGTTTCAGGAGAATTTTGAAGACACAAACTATCCTCTATCCGCCATCACCGTTGGCTTCAACATTGGCAGCAGTGTTGCTCCCAGAGCCATCAGTCATGTCAGGGTGGTTTTATCATCATCCCCCAGGTGTTGTTCCTGGCCCTTCCTCTCCCCAGTGTTTCTACAGTAAGTGGTTCTTTTCAACCACTCTGAAATCGGTTTGCGGCATGACTGGACTTCTTATTTCCCAAACATCACCCTGCATTTCCGATTGCTGGTTCGAATGTGTTGCGCTAGGGTAGTTTCAGGTGTCCCCTATAAGACAAATGCGTTTAAATGGGCATACCCCATATCAAAACATATGTTGGTAACTGGCACTCGTCGGAACTTTCTCTGGCACAGCAATAACATTGTACGGTGGTGTTGTCTCATTGGTGGCCTGCTGCTGCTGGGACTGTGGTCCTGAGGTGTGCGCAGGCAAGAACAAGGCTTTCTTTCTCGCACAGGCATGAGCTGTGCTATTCTAACTTGACAGGCTATCTTCTTCAGAATCATCTCAGGATAACACCATAAACCTGCTTCCTGTGCAGGTCTGTCTGATCTAATCCACACTGTTACACACTGAAGGAAAGGTTCCAATCCACCGAGTGATAAGGAAAGAAACCCAAGAGGAGCGCAGTCTGGTGTTTGGATGGGAGGACCTTTAATTTGTTGAAGGTCATATTTGGCGGCGGATTTCAGAGATTTTCGGTCATCACTGATGGGGGCAGGGTCACCCGTGTGTGTTGCTGAGACGAGACATTGATGGGGGCCCAGGACAGTTCACTGTTGGATGATACAGCCCCATCCTTGCTGTAGAGAACGTGTGCACTTAACAGAACCACTCAGTGCTAGGTTTAAAGACACAGATATAGGGTGAGTCCATTTGAGACAAAGGCTTTGATTTAAAAAGGTTCCTCATTGTTTGTGTCTCAGGTTCATGCCTGGATAAACCGGTTGTCCATCCCTCTGCCTCTGTGATCAAACACTGACTCCAGAACAGCTGTTCCCTGGACTGCAGAGCCATAGGTTTCCGGTGAACTCCAATGTCAAAAGAAGCATTTCCTATGCGATGGGCCGCCATCTGTCTGCATGCTGAGGTACCTCGCCTATGAAAGGCAACTCACTGTACAACACGTTGACTAAAAACGTTGCAACTTAAGCAATGTTTCTGATACAGCGGTGGGCTTGCCAGAGGCCCCTCATCGGGGATGCCAAATAGATTTTTATTTAGTTTTTTTGTATGTTGTCTTGTTCATAACATTGTATTTAGCCTTAAACATGGATAAAAATAATAATTTTTGTGAAATGATGAATTCATACTAGATAACAAGGTCTGCCTTGTTAATTAAGACATACTGCAAAAAATAAGTATACTTCTCCACACGAAATTGTATAGGTTGTATATATTGTATATATATATATATATTAATTTGGATATATGACATATATATATTACTTATCAAAGTGGCTGGTCAAATAAACTGTTGGTTCATTGTTGCATGTTGCATGAGTTAATGACGTGAAACAGATTGTGGTTGCTGAAACAGAGAGGTTTGTAGAGTTCAGACACTGGGTGTTTGACCATATACACGTCCCTATAGCGACAACGCTAGCAGTAAATTAATCAATTGACTATGGTAAACCAGTTTTTATGACCAGCATTTTTTTTTTTTTTTTTTTTTTGGACCAGCTGTTTCATGGCATCCCATTTCCACCTCTCTAATCCATGTTTATGTTGTTCAAATTGTGTGGAGGAAGGGTCAACAACCTCTTCCAAAAGACCAGGTGCGATCCCCTACCAGACTCAACGCCAAGCAAATGTTTATCTTGTTTATACAGCTTAAGCACCGCTTCTCCAATAATCACTGTTGTTTTACTACTGAATTATTTAGTAGTTTTCCGTTGTGACTGCAAAAGACAGAGGAATAAATTTAGACTCGATTGAAACTGTGTTTTGCCATAGTTTGCATCAGATTGGAGCCAAATAAATAAATGTAGGTGTCCATTGAAGTTGGCACACTTAATTAATATAATAACTAAGCTGATTAACTGTCAGAATTAAGGAGTCCGCATTCTCATTGGCTAAGACATTACTTCTTAAATGCGTCCTCTTTGCTTGGCATCAAACAGAGCAGGCCGACGTGGAGGACTGGAATTCTTTTTGATCAGAATGACAGGAATTCAGTGCCAGTATACCCCTCCTGGGGGACGAAAAAATGAAGCGGAGATGATGTGTAGAGAGGTGGTTCCTTTGGATTTGGGACACAGTTATCTGACTTTGATGTGAAAGTTTGCTCGTCCCCAAGTGACGGTTCCTTTGCCCCTCTTGAAAGAAAGCCCAGCATAGAGAAGAGAAGGGGGGGCGGGGGGGGGTGTTCATTGACATTAATATTTCTGTATTAAAAGTCAAGCCAGATGTTGGTAACTACTGCATTATATTTATGCTTTTAATTTAAAGGACATGAACAGGATTAGTTATATAAGGATAAGGATAATTTACACTGGAAGTCCAAAGCATCTTTTTCATTTCATTATTTCACCTTTTCATAATAATAACCACACTTGTTCCTGTACTCTGAGCGATATTTAATTGAGCTTTGGTTTTGTCACAAGCTTAAAGCGGCCCCATGAACAGCATGTTTACTTAAACCTACAACCAGCCAGCCATGTACTCCCCCAAGCTGCACACTCTACAGACTCTCCTTAAACCGAATGGGACTTCCCCTCCAGCAAACTCAACAACTCAAACGGATCTTCTTTCCCCCTAAACCACCCTGGTTAGCAGCAGTTCTAGAAAACTTTTTTTTTTTTAATTGTTCAACGCATTTCCCCGCCTCCACGCTGCACCTCATGACTGGGACAAGTCTGTATCCGGCTAACAGAATTATTTGAATGGTAAAAACACATATATAATAGTTCCTAGAACCATGGAGCTGCTTAAATTCAGTTTTTTATGAATAAAAACTAAAAAATGGATTGTGAACTGTGACTCCATGCTACGTGCCTTTTTATAAATAAAGGGCACGTAATATGGAGTCACAGTGCACAATCCATACGATCAGCCGGCGATAGAGGCTGTCGGGTTCGATTCCGAGCTGAAGGACAACTACTGAGGCTGTACAGACCAGATTTGTCCAGACGCCCCATCTTTGGCTATGTGGCCGACCGGCTCCGGCAGCTTCCTAGTCCATGGTTGTGCTGTTTCTCTGGATGTAAAACGGAGGCGCTGGTTTCAAATGGAAGGGGGATAGGCTACCATGCTTGTAGGAATAACCACCAGATTGACATTCAGTTTTCAGCACTCGCATCTGTCGGGAAGAAAATATAAGGGGAGAGCACGTGAGGATTGCTTGAGACAACGGGAGATGTCTGGAGAACTTAATGAGGTTACCTGTAATAAAGTTTAACAATATGTTCCCCAGCAGGTGGGTGGGACTGTTGTTGTCTGATGGCTATAAACCTGTGACATTTTCCTAATTAACTTGTGCCATTTCTGACGACTCACCCTCATCCGTCACCATAGGAATCGGACCACAACTGCTGCATTAGTCTTTCATTAGGAAAATGTCACTGGCTATTTTATGTTTTCTCTCTTCTGTCCACTGTCACCTTCCAAATGTCTATCTTCCACGTAAGCTTCTGTTATTCAAATAAATTGTGTGTGTTATGTTTCCTCTGAGCATAAGCTCTAGCGTCTGCTCTGTCTATAAATGATTGTTAGAAAAAAGTAATGGTCTTTTGATTGAATGTCTCTAAGGTGTTGGAAAAGCCGAAGCCCTTCCTTTTGGTCCCTCACCCTCACCGAGGTCTTCCCTTATCTGAGAGGGCAGACTGTCGTACATGAGAAAAAGACACTTTACTGATAGCTTTCTCTCTCTCTAGCATCCCTAAAAGACACTGTGATTGACGTTTTTGGAATTAACCCAAATTATGAGTGGGTATGCCAAGGGAAGGTTTTCACTGCACCCCTGGTGGTGACTGTTGCCATGACGTCTTTTTTTTCTATTTCCTTTTTTAAAAATTAAAATTTTCTCTTTCTTTCTAACAACAATGTATACTCACCTAAACTTAAATTCTATAAACAAGCTTTCAGGCAAAGCAAGCAAAAAGGAAAAAAAAACTGGTTCTGACAGCGTGATATTTAACTTGTGTCAACCACGTTCCCAACTGTATTTGCCACTACAGACTTTCAGATATAAATAAAATAATTTAGACATGGACCAAAGCAGGGCCAGAGAAATGAATGGTTTTCATAAAAAAAGAGACAGTGAGCTAACGGAGGTTCTGAATAAAGTGTCACTTGGGTTTCCTTTGTCTCTCGGCAGGCAGTCCGAAGCATGCTCAGTGCCTGTGGCGTGTCACACAAAGCGCCGACACCTCGTCTTTTTCCTTATCGAGCCACGGCCGCCCCTTCTGTCAGGGCCATTTGTCTTCCCGTTGTGGCAGTGGAACCCCTGGCCTGCCCCAAACACGCTCACGCAGACTCAAAGCGTGAACTGAAATCGTTGTTATTTGAGGTTCCCCTCGAAGATCATCTGTCAGTTTCACTTTGAGCTTTGTGTTTTCACTTTGAGTTTTTTTATTATTTTATTTTTTGCTGATTCTCACAAACTATTTAGAAAATAGATGGACTAATTTTAATCCAGTCCCACTGTTCTTAAGAAATTAAAGTTAGAGAAGGGGATTAAATTAATTTATCCTGTTTTTCTGATATTTCCATTTGACATTGCTTGGGTTTTTTTTTTTTTTTTTTTTTTTACTATAGTTCTGCAATAAACTGAAGATGCTAGCTTTGTGGCAGCTTGCCATTAAAAGGGGAGTGTCTTCAGCAAAGGTATTTTTTTAACCTGATAATTGGCTCGTAAAAAATGATTGGTCCACATTATTGGCGAGATATCTACGGGAGCAAACAGCCGTTGAACATATCTATCTTGAAACCATCTGTTCCCTCATGTTGGATTAGTCTGTCAAGGCTAAAACACGTCCCCAGAGGACAGATTTATGGGAGAAAAACTTTAAATTTCAATTAAATATGAGGACTGAAAACCCAACTAATTAAAATAGCAGTAGTAGTAGCATCTCTTACTCTCATTGTGTCAGTTGTGTAATGTCATCTACCAACTCACACATACAAACCAATTTAAAGCAGTTCAAACTACGTGCTTTTCCTACATATCTAGACAGCACCCACACATTCTCTGAAAATCTGGAGCAATGCTAACATGTTTCTGAATGTTGCAGCAATGTGAGAAGAACCTTCAGTGAATGCTGGAGCAGTGTTAAGATACTACTGGACATTTCAGCAACATTCGAAGAACCTTCCGTAACATCGGGAACATATCTTTTCATTTCATTTTCACACTGTGCCCAGTAGAAGGTCCGGTATCTTGAGGAGAGTGAAAATAATTAGTTTTTTTTTTTCCCCACAAGAAACTATGCGGCAAATGCTTCCCATCCCATCATTCAATGAGAGTTCATCTTTCAGAAGCCTTCATAACTTCCTCCCACATGGCTGTCTACCCCACCATGACTGCCATATGTTACTTCTTATCTTGCTTTAATAATTTTAACAGCGGAACAACAATATTTTTTGTTCATCCATGGCCCTTTCCCCCTTCCAATGTCACCATTCCTACATGTCCCCTGTTTCCTGCAGTGCAGTTGGCAAATACTCAGTTTGAGAAGGGCTTGGAACTTCAAGCAGAGGCATTCAAGGTACAGTTTAATCTGCAATATGTCTCCTGGCATCTGTTATTATTTTATAACCAAATTGATTGCTGGATATGTCACTTGTTACTACTTTTATTAATGCCATTCAGGTGCAAATAGCATATGGGCTATCAAATGTAAGAAATATATTTATTTTGCGTAAAAAACTGTATTAACTAATTTTAATTATATTTCATTAATATATCTTCTGATTATATCCTAAAACCCAGAGTAGTAAATTATGTATTTACCTTATATCCTAAACTCAGAGTCCTACATTATATATTATTAATTATATACCCAAAATCTGTAATTTTGCAATCAAATTAGAACCGCTCACAATGACGGAAAGTTCACGGAATGCCCCAGGACATTAACATTGGTCAGGTGACAAGCCTGAAACACATAAGGATTTTCTTGCCGTTCACCATTGCTATTCATTTCTAGCTTTTTTTCTGCAGACTTGGATGATTTCATGGCGTTGGCAGTTCTAATTTGCATGCAGATTTAGGACATATAATAGACAATTTAGGACATATATTGAATATACATTTTTCACATGATAAATTTGGAATTTAGTTTAGTTGGTAAGAGTACTAAATAATGGATAATGCGAGTTGAAGTACATGAAGTACATATGATGGTAAACAAGTGAGTGTAAAATTCAGGAATATTTGTCTAATCTGGCTAATAAAAAGAGCTCTGTAGTGGCGATGCATTATTTAATGCACATTTAATCAAGGCATGGATTCCACATTAGGTTTGTGTTCATTTTGTTTTTAGATCATGCAAAATCGGTGCACAGTGACCGTGTGGTGCATGAAGACAACCACTCGTTAAATGGGTTCTGCAGCCTGTGTGGTCGCTGACATTGGAAAGCGGGCATTGGTGCGCTGGTGTGATGGACCTCAGAGCGGTTGAAAGGGAGTGAATGCCCTCGCAGGTCGCAGGTCACCTATAAACAGGCTGGGGACGCGTGCAGGCAGATTAATCTAAAGGTAAATGCTAAATGGCCCACAGCCGATGGGGTGAGATTTAATTTATAAAATTCAGTGAACTAGTTTTTCCTACTGCAATGCTCTGCTGAGAACTGGAATTTGCTTGGAGTTTCACAATAGTTTTCTTGTTGCAGAGTTTATGTTCAGGACATAAGTGTACTGAACTATGGCTATTGAGTTATTTTAAATTTATAGTCTACTTTACATCACCACTGAACACACCCTTTGCATAGGTACACACATACATTTCTGCAAAATCTCTCATTAGGTCTCATGCTCATCTTGTCATTCGTTTAAATGTTGTGGAATTGCGATCCATCCAAATTAAACCTTTCGGCTGACAAGTGTCTTGTCAAAAAGACTCCGTATGTGCTCCATCTTTGTGACGTCACCCCACATGACCCGCCACCCCTCCTACTTCCTCTGCCATGTTTTAATCGTGCAAAAAGCAATGAGACACGTGTTAATGGCATTTCCCTGCATTGCCCCAATTTTTGGATTGTTGTAAATCAGCAGAATTTTCTGAAGGCCATGATGGGACTGAAGTCTGCCCATATGACACAACATTCTTATAACATTGCCACAGCCTTATGAAAACGTGATGCTCTAACTGGCGGCTGTAGAAGACTGTCTGAGTCACAAGCTCACTTCTAAGCGGGAGGTGACTGTGTAATGAGTAGTGTGGCATTCATTGTTGCTGGCCCTAACACAGGCAAGGGCCCTTGCTGTTGGTCTCAGCGGGTGCAAAAACCCTGTACTGCTCCCTGACGCACACGACTCCTTTCTTTTTCGTTTTTCATTTGCTGCAGAGAATTTCCCAACTTTGCTAAAAGGAATGCGGTCTCCCTTCACTTAACATCACCGTCATCTGGATTTCGCTCTGCCACTCTGCCGCCCCCCCAGTAATGCTGGAGGCTCTCAGCAGCACTGATGGATGTAAAGGACTTACGAGCTGGCATTTAAAGACAGTGACCTCTGTGTGTGTGTGTGTGTGTGTGTGTGTGTGTGTGTGTGTGTGTGTGTGTGTGTGTGTGTGTGTGTGTGTGTGT
>JAOYSI010072550.1:0-11380 GCA_025775065.1 Hiodon alosoides
TGTGCGTGCTTGCGTGCTTGTGTGTGTGTGTGTGTGTGTGTGTGTGTGTGTGTGTGTGTGTATGTGTGTGTGTGTGTGTGTGTGTGTGTGCGTGCATGCGTGCATGTGAGTGTTCGTATGTGTGTGCGTGAGTGTATGTGTGAGTGTGTGTGTGAGTGTGTGTGTTTGTGCGTGCATGTGATTGTGTTTATGTGTGTTTCTGTGTGTGTGTGTGTGTGTGTGCGTGCATGCGTGCATGTGAGTGTGTGTGTGTGTGTGTGTGTGTGTGCGTGTGTGTGTATGTGTGTTTGTGTGTGTGTACGTGAGTGTGTGTGTGTACATGTGAGTGTGTGTGTCTCCTCCCCCGAGATGGACTGGCGTCCCATCCTGGATGTAGCCTGCATCTACCAGGTTAGGCTCCGGCGCCCAGCGACCCTGAATTGGAGAAGCGGTTATGGAAAATGGATGGATGGAAATATAGGTTGTGGGTAATTTAACAAAGTGCTTTCAGGGACATTTTGCAGTATAATGTGGGTGCCATTTTAACTATTTCCATTCAGCTGAACTAGGAACTAGCAGTATAATTTGCTGAAAAAATGTTTATTTTGTTTTCAGTGTTACTTCAAACTGTTTCTAACTGCCAGGATTTATTTGCAGAACTACAAAATAAAGTTTAAATCTTCCAGTTACAAATCTTGATCAAGTTTGCTTTAATTCTGTATTAATTGCAATTAATTAATAGATTGTTATGCTGTATTTCTCTGCGGAACCTTCATTATCACTAACTTTACTGTCCAGAGAATGTCAGAAGGTTTTGTCAATGAGTGCTTTGAAATGTTGTCATTAACTTTTTTTACAATTCATATTAATTATAGTAACGTAAAAGTTTGTACAGGAGACCCATTATTCACATTATTCGTATTATTACCTTAAACGTAACTGCCTCAAATGGCCAGGGTTTAAGGCCAACTTACTAGATGCGTTCACTTCTTGCCAAATGATTTTTGTATTTTTCCTACCACTTTCTGAATCATTCTGCATTCTGATCTAATTTTTAGGTGAAAAAGCATTACAAGGATAAGATTAGCATATCCTGGTCCTTTTAAAAGAAGGAACCTGAGAGACTTTAGTGGTTTGGCACACAAAACTGAGTTTAAAGAAGGAACCTGAGGGACTGTAGTGGCTTTGGCACATGAAACTGGGTTTAAAGAAGGAACCTGAGGGACTGTAGTGGGTTTGGCACATGAAACTGGGTTTAAAGAAGGAACCTGAGGGACTTTAGTGGTTTGGCACACAAAACTGAGTTTAAAGAAGGAACCTGAGGGACTGTAGTGGCTTTGGCACATGAAACTGGGTTTAAAGAAGGAACCTGAGGGACTGTAGTGGGTTTGGCACATGAAACTGGGTTTAAAGAAGGAACCTGAGGGACTGTAGTGGGTTTGGCACATGAAACTGGGTTTAAAGAAGGAATCTGAAGGACTGTAGTGGGTTTGGCACATGGAACTGGGTTTAAAGAAGGAATCTGAGGGACTGTAGTGCGTTTGGCACATGAAACTGGGGTTAAAGAAGAAACCTGAGGGACTGTAAAGGGTTTCGACACACAGCTGGGTTTGACTGCAACATGTCCCAGGTCGTGATGTACTTGTGGTCAGCAGTGTCACCCCTAAGGATCTTAGGCATTTAGTTCCCTCTCAGTGCTTACATGGACATATTCATTTGTTTTCTAACCATTCAAGTGCATGTGTGCACAGCTTATGTTTAAATAGGAGTGACACACTGATGTCTATGATTAAACAGCCAATTAGATTACATAGCACTGTGTGAGTCTGTGTGGTGTGGTGTACCTTCTGCCAGGGCTTCCCAATAATTATCACACACTGCTCGTAGTTTCTCCTCACTCTAAAAGTGGGGTTGGCAACATCCAAGGAGTTTAGGCTTTTTCCATTCCCCCGTCTCCCGTAATGCAGCATGACAAGAACTCGATGATCCGTACTGAGCCTAGGTTCACCACACAAGCATTTAGTAGGCTGATGAAACACATACTGAGTAGCTGTGTTTATTAGGTACACCAAGCCCGTTCATTAGAATGGATCGCTCCTACAGACAGTGAGTCACGTGTCCGTGGCTTGATTCTGTAAACAAAGCTGTCAGAAAGGCATCGAGTTGTTCAGTTACTGTTCAATTGGACATTTGAATGGGCAAAACAAGTTAAATTTGTTTGAGTCTGGTATTATCGTCAATGACGGGTGTAAAAAATAATTGGACATTGTAATGTAATTGTTGTGGGGACAATTTGTCATAGGGACGAATTGTCATAGGGGCAAATTGTCATGGTACGAATAGTCATAGACCCCCGACTGACTGCATATTTGACATTTAAGTTCTCTCAACTCAGAATCTATATTGCTTTTATTACCATGAGCTGGGGCATTGACGTCATCTTGTTAAATCAAATATTTATATTTGGTAGTTGACATATTTACCACATGATTATTTTGTGGCTTAGAGATCCACAACAAACCTTCGAAGAAGAGCACAGACTGATTTCCATGAATTCAGAATCATCTTTAGAGATCTGTCATCTTTAAACCATTAGCGGCCCTCGCTATCGATGAGCCTTTTCAGCAGAGAGGAAGCACTGAAGGGAGGGCACAGGAAAGAAGACTACGTCATGTAACTGCCTTTGTTATCCATAGAGAGATTTGAAAACATTGAATTATATGTAAAATAGCAAGGGGGAAACATTGAATTTAATCAAGTTATTAAAGTGTGAATATGAAATGGGAGAGGGGGGAATTATATTTCCATCTAAACCGTAGCGATACTGCTGCTTAAATGTCTTACTATCTTTGGGACAAATATAAGCAATAACCTCCCTTTATTATTCCTCTGTTTAAATGGCTTGATTGTTCCCCTGTGCAAATATTATCGACTTCCCGTTGGCAAAGTAAACAACTTACTGTGAGTGCCAAGGAATAACAGTGCATTATATTTAATGGTAAATTAAAGAGCATCCTGCTAAAAACTAATTGTAATTACTTGTAACTGGAGAAATCATTGAGCGCTCGTGGTTATTAACTCCAAAACAATCAAACAGGCCCTCAGCTAGAGCAGCAGGGACATTAACAGGATCCTGTTGTTTCAGTATGCGTTACACACCATAGTTTAAAAGCTGGAATCTTAATAGACTGAGTTTAACTCTTTAGAGGGCCATCAATGTCAAAACATTGGGAGAATTTCCAAGCCCCAAAAATGCAAGGCAAAACTGTTTTTTTTTTGAAGGATTTAATATCCTACTTATTTTTAATAAAAATTCAATTACATCCAACATCGAATTTAGTACGCTGCATTTTGTCGACCAGATTTTTAAGTGTTTGACAGCTCTCAAGTGTCAAGTTTAAATATGACATAATTTGTAACAGTAAATTGATTTATTTAAAAAATGTATATTTAAATGAAACATTTTGATGTTTCTAAATATCTTCCACAATTAAAAATTGCAATAAAACCTATACAAATTGGCTCCATCACATAAATGGCTTACTGGAGGCAGAGGAAATGCTAGGTTGGTGCTATTGTTTAGGCCACCTTTGAATGGAAAATGCCATATGATGTGGCCCCCACTACTTGTCCTTTTCCTGCTCACGGGTGGTAATTATCACATCCGACTGGTAGGAAGCCATTCAGTTTAACTTTTTACTCTTAAACTGATGCAGCTGCCATCGCATTTAAGAAAAAATAATGTAAATCACAAAACACTGTTTAGCTTAGCTAGCCTCTTTGAATGAACAGGGTCCAATCTGATGTAAGATCTATGTCTAAACTTGACATAGATCAGAATAATATTCCTTTTGGGTGTTTGAATCTAAAGTCGATCAACTCTAAATTGTATCCCTCTATTGCATCCGTCTCCGATTGGCAGCTAAAAGGAGGGATGCCATTTAGCCAACTAAGCGACTTTTTTGAATGTAGTGATCATTAGTGTGTCACTGAGAGACATCCACAAAAAGGTGCCATCCACTTAATGGGCCAGTAAGTCCAGTATACACAACCGTTCACCCCTCCAGGCTGCAGATATGCGGTTACTCCTCTGTCATGTGACATACAGACTCAAGGTTCATTTCATGTGTGGGGAATCTGCTCCTTTTAGCCTAAAATCGTCACTGCTATGAGGACACAAAAGCCTTCGTAAATCTGGCCTCTTGTCCTAATCCAGCTGAACTTTTATTCTAAAAGTGTACTTTGTTAACCCTAGTGTGGTTTTACATTGAAGGACTGTTTTCATCGTTGTTTTAAAAAAGAGTGCAGGTATTTTCTAGAAGAGAGTAGTCAAGTTGAATAGTCTTTTAGAGTTACATTACTGCTTTGTAAGATAAAAAAAATATATATGTGAATAAATATCATCATAAGGCAACCTTGATCAAACCAGGCAAATAGACAACTGCTTTCAGTGGGCAGATTAACTTGTCTTCCTTAATTGCTACAATCCTCATGTCTTTGAATAGAAGCCAAGTTGGCACACGAGCACAGACCCAACGTCTCTGATATTGAACTCAGACAATATTACATGAGGGGATCAAAGACACAATAAACAACTTACTGAAGGACAAGTCCTGGCATTGTAATACAAGTCCCTGCACTGATCTCGTGGCTTATGATATATACTCTATTTCCGCATGTCTGTGTCATTTCATGCATAGATTTAAATTACGATTTCAACCCTTGATGTACCTTGAAAATTCTCCAAAGGTGAGAACAATATCGGCTGTCAGGGGTGACACTGAATTTTTAGATGCAGCAAGAGAATCATCCCTGCTCTGTAGAAAATCCATTGTGCCCTGGTCTCCTGCCAGCCGCAACCATTGAGCATAGCTAAATTTAGCGGTTGTTTCCAACTGCTTAAACAAAGATCAAGGAGGAGTCAGTCTGGTCCTTCCAGGGCTAGGTCAATGCCAGGTCTCTGAGGGTGCCTGGGTTGCGTTAACCAGAGGATTCCGATCCACACAACGGAGTACTCATTGCCAGGAAGTCCCTCACAGGTGTTCAACACCACTTGATCGTGGCTCACACGTGGCCCTTTAGCGTAGTCTCACTAGGCATCAGGTCCGTCCAGCAGTAACGCTCAAAGGAGACAATGTGGGCCAACCTGAGCACAAATCCACAAAAGGCTCAGCTTACTACCCCACAGAGTTATATACAGAACGGAGGCATGCTTTGGAAAGTAGGCTATGGACCCGGAAGTGCAAGCATCGGTTTCTCTGGTTAAAAAATTAATTACAGTAGATTACATGAATAGGCCATTTTGTATATTTGTAAAAGGTTTGCATATTATTTGAAGTAAATATCAGCATTTGATTTGCATTTAAACGTGTATTTATTCATATTTATTGGTGATGTGGACACTCTATGGGTGATAATTAGTGCAGGTATTTGTTTCACTTCATACAATTCCCATATAATGCTACTTAAAACGATAATGGAGATTCTGTTCGAAAGAGGGTTAAATTGTATAAAATTAATACCTTGGTTTATACCTTAGCTAACCCGGTTTAAATTGTGTATGGATATATAAATATGGAACTGCTTTTCTTATCAAAACCAAAAACTGTGGAGAAAGTTGAGAAGAACTTCACTGTGACTTTAAAATGACACTTCGGCGCTCCATACCGAGCTCCATCTGAAGGTGAGGGAGAAGATCTGATCTCCACCCAGGTCAAGCGGAGCCCCCGTGGAGCCCTGCTGCTGCTGGCACCTGGGCTCAGACATACCTGGAGGGCCCCTGGCCCTGACGTCTGCCCCCCTCTTCATGGCAGATGACAGAGCACAGACATGGATTAGCTTGTTCCGGGGGGATGAAACCTGACTAAATTAACCACCTACCAGGTCATCTTTCTCCTTCAAATAAGTATCTCCAATCACCTGTAAGATCCCTGAAAGCACCATGATCATTCTAACCACAATATGTGAGTTTTCACAACTGTGTTTTCATTTCCTGTAAATATTGGGCAGATTCAAATAACTGAATACCAGAGTTCTGACTGTTCTTCAGATGTCGGCGCCTGTTCTCCTGTAACAAGGTTTTTATTTCCTCAGTTAACATTTTATTTATATTATAAAGCATAATGATAATGATTATGCGTATTTGTCTGGACAGATACTGGGTCAATGCTGGGTATTTTTGTTGGTCCATCTTACCCAAATAATTCTGATAAAAACCGACCTTCATTATGGGGCACGCCCTGGAGAGAGCATATGTTGTGATTGATAGCACCGTTAGGAAATTTGCCTGATGCCGGCACTGCAACATAACCTTGACAGGGTCCTCCGCTTGCTTCAATGATTAAAAGCAAAGAAAGAAAACACCTTTCAGGTGCAACAGAAATGCCTTGAGAAACACAAGTAACCAATAGAAGAGAGTGTCTTTATTTAGATAGGAAAAGGGGGATAAACAGATGAATAAGTATTTCAGTCTCTTACACCAACGATAATTAAGTACCCTTAGGCCACTCGAGGCGTACTCTGTACTCTGAGGTGCGTCGGTCTCTTGGCCAACTGAGCACTTTTGCTGGATTGTCTGCACCTTGGAGTTGAGAGTTGACCCATGCACAAGTGTGTCAGTTCAGTCCTTCCAAATGGGCTCTTCTGTGCCAGCTGTTTTCCACAAACACATTCTGGGGAAATCAAGTTTCGTTAAATATACCCCAAAGAAAACAAAACCTTAATCCCAATGCACTTTATAAATTAAATGTGTAATTGAAACGTTTTATTATTATTTATATTTTTATAAATAATCCAGCTGCCAAGTTTCCTGATGGGAAAAAACCTGCCTTCAGAGAGTTGAGACTTAGCATGGCCTCATTGGTAGAGTAGCACTAATGTTTAAAACAAGCATCCATTTCTGGATGCATGAAATTGCTTGTGGAAAAAATAATCATTTAAAAGTTACCTACATATTGTTGTCGGAACTCAATTTCGCTTGGAAGAAATTGAATATAAAGCATTTTTGAACTTTGAGGTGACTTTAATCCTGAAGAGCCATCAAACCAGAAGGTAACTGTTAGCATCCACGCAGGGCATTAGTGTTACGCTGGCAGTTTTTATTAAAAGTGTTTTTTGGATGTCGTTTGGGCTAGCCAAGTCAGACGGTCACGTGTAATGTTTTTCATAAAAGCACAACACTTAATGAAACGGTCAAGGTTAAATCTAAATATTTTCACCACTCATGTGTTAAAAGCTTCTGGGTTAAAAGCGTTATCTCTGTAAGCGTGGCCAGGATGCGGGGTGGTGAAAATAGCTGTGATGATGTTCAAAACTTCATAATCAAATGTGTTTCCAAGGACATGGTGACCGTTTTCCAACAAAAAAATTTTACGGCCGGGGCAGATTTTTTGCCCCAACGCCTTCTTTATGTGTGATGGAGGGGCCGTTTTTAATGTTCTATAAGCTCTGCACTGCCAATAGTTTTCTTTGGAAATGAGTGAACACCAACAGTAAATTAAAGTTGGAAAATTTCTCATTTCATTGGTGATGAAATGGCCATAATCATGTGAGTTTATTTACTTTGATTTAACTTGACAGCATAGTAAAGCGTTTGTTTAAATTTTTGTTGTTGTATAAATGTATGCTTTGATTATTCTTTATTTGTCTTTCTAAGATGTTATGGTCACCTCAAGAGTTGATCCACATCTAATTCAACCAAATTTTTTAAATGATAAATGTTCATTTTCTTTCAGTCTCAGTTTACTTAAATCAGCTTCATTTGTTGACTTCACTCATAATAAGGTTTTTAAAAGGTCAAAAAAAAATCACAAGAAAGGAAGAATGATGGGAGGAAACAGACGCCATAGTGAGGTCAAAGTTTCAGTGCGGAACTATTTTCATTAAGCTTGCTGGAAACGTAAAGGTTTGCAAAGCTATTTTTAAAAATCGCAGAGCTGTTTGTTTGCAGGGTTTGTCATTCAAGCTAAAGTAAAGCACCATGGGAGTTAACGCCAAAGCGATCTCCCCAACATATGCTGTCCCTAAGTGCACATCAGGCATCTTCCCATCAGAATGCCACTTTGATGGATGCAGCCTCCAGACAAAGTTGCATAAAAAACCTGCTGGGCCACTCTGGCCGTTAAGTAAAATTACTATTCAAATTAATGCTGCTGTCACAGTTTTAAGTAATTAGCAATTCATCACATTTTTATTGGAACCCGGTTGATAGTGGTTAATGTAGTGATAGTGAATCCAAGGGAGTCAAATAAAAAATCAGTTCCTGTTAAATGTATCATAAACACCTGCAGGAAATATTTGAACTATACAAGCGCTAGTAACTGTGTTTAAATTATCTGCGTTTCAACTGAGGGTTAGAGAATAATTGTTGAAAAGACAAATTTGACTTGTGGGCAATTAAAGTATTTAAATGGTTTAACCTGTAGATTGCAAAGGCCATGACAGGGTCATAAGAAACATGTCTGACAGCGTCAAGCCTAAGTTTCTTATATTTTCTGTTTCACTGGGAGAAAAATCTGTCAAGCTGAATAATACACTCAATAATCAGCATCAAAGTAGAAAAGTGTAATATATTGCTCCAACAGCTGCAGAGGGTTGGCCAAATGGTGATTTCATTTGTGTTCTAATTTAAGCTATATTTTGACAAAATCTCAGGTTCATACCTGTATGTGTAACATGCTTTTGTAGCCTGGTGTTTTGGGCAGGCAATGCCTGTAATGAAGCACTCAGTCTTCAACAAGACAATTATTTTGCAACGCTTGTCCATTCTGGAGATCAGCAAGCATGCACCTGCAAGCATAGGGTGCCGTCAGGGATCGGTTTCAGCCCTTCATGTGTGCATTACTGTCATATCCTGTCAGTGCAGTGGACCACGCATGATCATACACACACAGAACTCGTGAAGGTTAAGCTATGGGTCATGCAGAGTTTGTGCCACATGGATCTTGGATAACTGATTCAAGCCATCCAAGCCTTGGATAACTGATCCAAGCTCGCCTCCCGAGTGGCTCAGTGGATAACTGCAGGTTCAAACCAACGGTGGCACCATTGTTTTCTCCTTTTTAAAATAGTTGCCATCAATGGATGTTATTCTCGTTGTTGTTATATGGATCGCAGCAAATAGTTGTGCAGCTGTTTTATTGTGTATTAAATTGCTGTGTATTACTGGGTGTCATAGTTTTGTATGTTTGTCATTTCAGTTACGGGACCTTCAGATACAAGGGAAGAGTGTGTTCGGATCTTTCGCAGGGTTTTCAGTTGGTATGTTTCTCTTACCTGACCAATAGGTTAATGGAGTGGGACAGGTTTGGCATGAGTTTTAGTCTCTGCTGTGACGCCATCTGGGAAGAAGCAAGTAAGCTGGTAAGCTACCAGGCTCAGTGGCCCCCTCCCATCCAACTCCTCCAGATGTGCATCATGCCCTACATCTGCACCCTGGAAAAAGTTGACAAGACACAAGCTCTGAGGATGATACAGCCTAAGTTTTTTTCTTCCTTTTGGGTTTAATACGATGAGCAGAGGTAAGGTAATACCAGGAACTTGGGATTCTTCTATTCCGCGGTGAATTTTCTTCATCTTCCCCAGGGTCATTCCAACCAGCACCATAAATGATACAGTAATACGAACAAAATGGAATTGCAATAATATGCTCACTGAGGCATTTAACGACAACCACAGCTCATCACAAATCCATCTGTTCCTATGTAGCCTAACGGATCAACAGTATTAAAATAAATAAATAAACATAAAAAATACAATACAAGGCCAAAAGTATGTGGACACCTGCTTGTTGAACATCTAATTCCAAAATCAAGGGCATTAATATAGAGTTAGTCCCCCCCTTTGTAATTAAGCCTGCCTCACAGTCGCCGTTACAATTAATCCCAAAAGTGTTCAATGGAGTTGAGGTCAGGACTCCATGCCAGTCAAGTTCTTTCACACCTTGACAAACCATTTTTGAAAGGCTGAATCAGGAAAAGGCCATATCTGAACATTTGCCACAAAGTTGGAAGCACAGAATCATCTAGAAAGTCTTTGTATCCTGTAGCTTTAAGATTTCCCTTCACTGGAACTGAGGGACCTAGACTGAACCATGAAAAAAAGCTCCAGACTATTATTCCTCCAAACCCAGATTCATCCGTCAAAATGCTAGACGTTGAAGTGGTTCACGTGGGTCATCACTCCAGAGAACATGTTTCCACTGCTCCAGAATCCAAGTGAGCTATACACCACTCTAGCCAACGTTTGGCATTGCTCATGGTGATCTTAGGCTAGTGTGCAGCTGCACGGCCATGGAAACCCATTTCATGAAGCCCCCGACAAACTGTTTTTGTTCTGAATTTGCTTCTAGAGGCAGTGTGGAACTCGGTAGTGAGTATCGCTCTCAGGGATTGAGGATGTCTTCTGAGACATCAACATTATTTACCATCTTCATGCCACCAAGCTGTGGGCAGTGACCCTGTGGACAGCGCTTTTGCCTGAAATCACATGTCAACTTGTGCATGCTGTCTCACAGAGCAACCTAATGACTACGCATGCACCTGCCTCCACAATGAGTGCCTGCCTGGCTCGCCCTTCCCGGAGACTCTGATTTTTGGGGGTGACTTTGTCTGGAAGAGCTCCAGAATTCCTAACTAGTCATTCGGCAGGAAAGTACACATGTTCCCATGGAACAATTACAAACGTAGGAATGGCGAAATCGCGTCAAAAAGAAAAACCCTGACTCAGTCCCCCTGGCGACACGGATATTAATTGCACTTGTACCTTTTTTGCTGTAATAAAATAATGGTGCGCGAGTCAATTGTCTAATGTTTACAAACTCACTTACACTATTAGCCAATAAGATTGTGTGAAGATTATCTGCCAGAAAACATGTCCATTATGATTGGTAGAACATCGACTGTAGGTGGGTTTAATGTAAAATGTGTTGCAGGTGTTAGTAAAGCGAGACCAAAATGTTAACAACCGAGATAACTATACCAACTAAATAAAGAAAATAGTTATAGAATGAAGTACCTCTAGCATGTTCATCAAACGAAAGCAAAAAAAAAAAGGTTAAGGAAATGAGAGACAGCCCTTTGTCACGTTTTACCTTCACCTTTTCTGTTAGTCTGTCACATTTTTCAGTCAACCAATCATTCAATTAACATTACACTAACCCATGTGCACTGTTTCATTCATCCTTTGTTTTCATTTGCCCTGCACTAACATTTCCCTTAATCAGTCACCAGTGTTAGTCATTGTTTATCAATCATCTGCCCGGCACTCCCCTATATATACAAGTCTTGTTTCACCATTTGTTGCTGGATTGTCTTGTGTGTTTGCGACCAAGTTTTTCAAGCCAGTTTTAGCCAGTTTTAGCCAGTTTTAGCCAGTTTTAGCCAGTTTTAGCCAGTTTTAGCCA
>JAOYSI010072551.1:6349-55829 GCA_025775065.1 Hiodon alosoides
TATAAAAAAAAATATAAAATAGCATCTTAAAAAAATTTCGTATTTATGCAAGTTTAACTGTAAACAAAAATCTCCCCCCCCCCCCCCCACCCACACCTGACCAGCGAATCATTAAATCAATGGAGGATCTGCAGGTGAATGGATTGGTGGTGCCGACGAGTGAAGGCTAGGGCTTCCAATGGGAAGCTTGGGGGTGGGGTGAAAAGTGCTGTACAGTGGATAGCTCCGCCCCCTAGGGCTTCCTCAGATGCTGTCATAGTCGGAGTCCCGTTGACGAGACATGACCACCCACTCCGCCATGAAGAAGGTTAGCGTGCCCACGAAGCCTACCGCCACCATGATGAGCAGCTGCCAATGGAGGAGGAGGTAATTGCTGTAGAAGAAGGCCAGGGCAGCGGTGATGGACTGTGAAGAAGGAGCACAAAAGGGTTTCCCCATGTTACGGTTCAAGTGCTCAGTGATAAGAGCAACAACTGAGCATGCCCTAATGCTTTTTATAGCACTCATACTAGAAAAATGTTCTGCTCCATAACTAGCCTAATTATCTGTCTTTTTACTGTTTATTGACAGGTTTTCCCAGATTGTTTGCCCAAATTTTTAATTGCCAATTTCATCCTGGCATACCGAAATGAGCATGGAACAGGTGGTCACTCAGCCAGGCTCCTATTCTTTCTCATACTGCAGGTCAAACGGCTCTTATTAAAAGGTTCGGTACGACTGGAGAACAGGTACACCCCATCGACGGCACTGCGGGCTTACTGGCGCCCAGAAGATAACAAGAGTCGTCGTTGGTTGTTTGTTTGACAAACAGCTGTGAGCCCACCCCATCCCAAGTGGCACCAAACGCAATTAAAAGTCCAACCTGGTATCTGAATTGCACTGGGGGTAAGACACTGCCTGCATTGTAATGTTATTTAGATTTTTCAAATGTTATTGGTAATACATGTTTACGATCCCATGGAACAAAAAAAAAATGCTCTAATCTCAAAACTAAAAAGAATAATAAATGTTAATATAATCTATCCTTGGTATATGAGCCACTGCCAATGTTCAGCAAAACTGCAGGATATACTGGATACTGTATGTCAATGCTGGTGCCAAGTGGTTTTGGTGAGCCTCCCTCCCTGGAAACAGCTCAAAAGTGTTGACATCCTGTTAATCAGCATTATGACTTCCTGATAAAAACAGCCGATCCTGGCGCTCACCTGGACAAATTTGAAGACTGCAAAGGCAGGGGCGCTGTCCTCGCGAAACATGTATCCAACAATGCTAAGCAGCTGAGTGTTGAAGCAGCTGTCACCCAAGCCGAGGAGGAAGCTGCACAGGAGTGCCACGTTGATACTGAGACAGGAGAAAACAGAAGGTCAGCCAGAACCAACCTGCCAGTTGAAACTAAAAAATGGTTGCGCCCAATTACATTTTAAAACGATTCAAAATAATTCCCTCCCTCCCTGTACGTACTCAGGCGAGATGTAGGCTTGCATATGTGTCCCCTCCTCTGGAGCTATAGGTGCGTCGCTAGCGATGTTGAGGAAGATGAGGTAGAAGGCTAAGTAGTGTGTGAGCAATCCTAGCAGCACCACAGGGTTCCTCCCAAACCGGTTACACTTGTTCAGCATCCCAAATACGCCCCCTCCTGGGCACAGAGAAGCGGTACAAGGGCTGATTCCTCAAATCGGCAAGTAAGGAAACACATTAAAAATCTCAGATTTTACTAGCATGACAAAAAATTGGGACATTTTCAGTTTTGCCCAGTGACAGACTCACCCAGGATCTCTCCAATACCGATGAAAATCCCTGAGAGACCAATGAAGCCCTTGGCATCATCCCCGAATTGAGTCATGGCACCAATACAAGTGCCATAAACTCCACTATAAAAAGTGAGCTCCAAGCCTGGAGAAACCAAGGCAGATGACAACAGTCAATTCACCTCTTGGCAGAAAGACATCAGACACCTTAAATAAACCTGGATCCATACTTCCACAAACGGCTACTACTAGTCAGAGACTATTTATTTATGAAAACTCAGATTTAAACAGGGTAGCAAAAGGCTTTATGTTGTCATTCCATTCACGCTTCAAGAGTGTTGTTCCCTGGGATATTTGAGAAATATACACTTAAATATAATTTGTTTCCTACCTGTGTACGCTATCGAAACACTCAGCAACAGCATTTCTTTGGTGATGGACAGCTGGAGGGCTTTCTCTGTGAAAACAAGGTAGAGTACACAGGGGTGAAAACAGAGTCGGGGATGAATTGACACAGATTGACTGAATACCGTGTTAAGGGCTCAAATCTACCGGTGACTTACTGAACGCATCCAGAGCCTGAGTGGAGCGCCCTCGAGGTGCTCTATAAAGGATAAAATAATTTGTTACAATCTGATAAGGGTAACCGTATTTGAACTGTAAAGTAGGATAACTGGGGTCTATACTTTGGTTACAGCGAGACACATGAATAATTAGTCAAATCTGCTGCTGCATCATCTTGTGGTTTTGCTTCCCAGCTTTTGTAACTCACGTGTTGACTGAGCCACTCTCGGAGGTCTCCGTCTGCAGCAGTGAATCGCTGGCTTCCGAGGGCCCGGCTTCAGGCTCAGGCCGCTGAATCAGGAAGAACAGGAAGGTGCCCACCAGGCTGATGACAGTGAGCGAGATGAACACAGTCTGGCGATCCTTGTCTGGAGCACACAGAGTTAGCGAAAATTTGCATCCCCATCACAAAAAATGTTGAAAAATCATTTATTGAAAGCCGAAGACAGCAAAATTGTCAGTTAGTATGGTGTAATTTCCCATTGTGCAACGAGGGCAGCAAAAGGAATAAAGATGACACAGGGTTCACCAAAAGCTGGAACCGGCCAGATCATCACACCGTTTTTTTCACAAGGAAATTTGAAGACAGACACTTTTATAGAAGTTCCCACGAAAGCTCAGATGAAGATGTTGACCCCCCAAATTTCAACTTTAAATGCATGTCCAGAAAACCGGTATACATTTGTCCATAAAGAGATCCTTCTCGACATCATTCTAGGGCACCAGTATGGCACCCTGTGTAGTGTAGACCTGTATCAACCCAATAGAGTGTGCCCAAATCAATATGGAACAAGAACAGGAAGTAGAATGAGGAGCAAGGTTGACTCTTGAGATCAATGGACATTGATCTTCTGCTTGGTTTTCCAAAGCTAATACTGTAGAAGATCTAGGACCACAAAGAGACAATGGCCAATAGATGCATTCAAGGTAACTGAGCTCTATCATCTAGCACACTGCAGTCTAAACTGGCAATCTGAAGCAGAAAAATAGCATTACACTTTTTTAGGTATGTGATCTCACTGACCCTTGTTCTGACAAGGTGACGAAGTTACACCTTACAACCTCATTACATTTACTTGTAGCATGCAAGACATTTTTCTAGCATTGCCAGCTTCACATTTATTTAATGGACATTTATGCAGATTTTTGTTTGGTTAGTTAAAAATGATTAGAAAAAAAAAAAAAGTCATTAATCTTGTTTAAAAAAAAAAAAAAAAAAAATTCATGGAAAAAACAAAAAAAACAAAACACTTACCTGATATGTGGGTTTTGCCATGCCATGCTAAATATATGTACAGATTTCCAAAGAATAAACTGCAAAAAGATCAATCAGATTTGTCAATGCATTTTCACACTGAGTAAATACGAAATTCTAAAATTCCGATTAGGCCCATTCAGCGATGCTGAGCTGTACCTGAACTGAAGGAGAGCCCAGAAGATGCCACTGTTCCGGCCAATGGTGGAATCCGTGGAGTTGACAGTGAGTAGGTTCCCCTGTGCAGTCCACAGCACTGAGCCACAATGGACAATGGTAAATGAGAGAGTAGAGGCACGGAGGATAATGAGGAGATTGGTAGTGAGGGAGCAGCAAAAGTTAACTTCTCAGGCAGTAAGACTAATGTCAACAAATTACTTTTACAATGAAGAGCAATTCCTGTCACTATCATACCTGCAGCTGCAACTCCGACCACCACAGAAGCTGTATAGAAGGACCAAGTGAAAGGATGGATGAATACAGCAATGTATCCGCTGTAAAGGAACAGAAAAATGCGATAGCTTTTTGAAAGAAGGTATTTCTGAGCTAATCAGTGGTACAGACGCATACGTGAACAAATAACATGTCCATGGCTTCCACTGCCTTAAGGAAAAGAAACAACTTTCAATTTCTGAAATACAGTGTAGCAGGGCTCATTGTGAACCAGCTCACGAGCTAGGCTTAGGTCTTTGGCTCAATGAGCAAATCTTGTTTCTTGTCTGTTTTGACTACCCTAGTTCGATCCCTGGGTAGGGCGAGTGGAAGCCCGTTGCTTATATATATCAAAATACAGATTGACTGGAAAAATTCTTTACGATTTGTTGGGGGAGGGGGGCATCTTACCTGTACAACAATCCACTGAAGAACATAGACAGCTGAGGTCCAATAACAGCCACCACAGAGGGTGCAATCAGGTTTGATGCAGAGAAGACTCCATAAATAATGGACATACTGCATAAAGAAAATGCAAACCAATGAAGCGAATATACGATCGGCTCATAAGAGTAGCAATCTAAAATTAGATTTACGTTTCCATAGAATGATAAAACACAAGCTGTAAACTGTACATATTTTACTTCAGACTAAACACGTGGTCTATGCCTGAGAGAACATGATGGCAGATTCATAGCCCATGTTCACCAGATAGATTCCAGACCCACATGAATTTCTATCGACATGATGTAATAAGCCATGAAACCTAGGAAAATCAAACGTATATCAAATACAGGATTCTCAAATATAGGATGGCTGTGCTTAACAAGCTGAAAATACAGCTTTGTAAGTTGTATATTATCAAGGCCATATTAAAAAAAAATTATTCTCTTCATTTGATTATTTAGATAATGCTACAAGCTTACATGTCCTGGTTTGAAAAAATAAATCTGACTTTGAAGAGTGTGTAGCCCAATTGGTTATTTTCTAGATACAGACTTTGGAGAGGGTGGAAACAACTCAACAACCTAGTATTGCCTGCTCCCTAGGATAATATTCTTTTAATTGCCTTAGATATCATTACGGCCTCACCGCTTTATCAAGATCTGCAGACCAGAAGTCCAAACGTCCAATCAAAAATGAATGAACTGTCATAATGAACCCATAAATACCTCGTATATCCACTCCCATGGAATTCTGGGCTGTCAAAACTTTTTAGCACAGTTTGCTGAAAAGAGCAAATGCAAGTGAAAATACGATACATAGAATAGAGCACAAATTGTATTTTTTGAAAATGAGTTCATTCTTAACCAATCACACATTGTTCATGACCAACCATCTGTTGATTGGTTAAACTTAGTCTGACTGTCAGTGGAGGGGCCTTGGTGATATTTCTTGGAAATATTTACTCAAATACTTCAGTTTTATGTGTAAGTGTACATATGCAATTTGCACATACACTGAATTAGAAGCACAAAAAATAATTACTACTTCCGTCATTTATGCACATCTTTGTCTAGTGGTAGACGTAGCTCTTTTCCCCATAAAAGTTTGCAATTATTGGGCGTGTCCATATCTGGATATCTTATCAAATAAACCTTACAGAACGCTGTAGTTGGTCTCAATTAATTCAACGATTTTTCAGCTGAATAAAAAGCACACACCAAAGGCTTACCTCTATATTGCCACAAGTTTGAAAGGCGGTGAACATAAACATAAACCCGAAACCCAGGATTATGATGTTTAGGAGCGTCTTCCCATCTGGACTCATTTTTGCTCTGCTGATCCTTCTTTGTTGCGGGCTAAAATGGCTAATTAAAATGCTTCGAGGGGCCCTCGCAACTCATCTGTAAAATAATACATTTTAAAAATGTTGTAGAAAATGGTTGTCCTTTTTTAAAATTATGTTTCGCTAACATGAATTTAACAAGCAAATAATTTCCACGAGAAACTGTAGGACAGTTAGTTACCAAACAAGCGTATGTTCTCTTAACACATACGGACAAAGCCGGTTGACTGCATATGTTTAAAAGATTGGAACGAGTGGAACGGCAGTAGTTTAAGTTTTAGTTCATTTATTTCGATTTAGTTAAACTGATATTTCAAATTAGTTTCAACCAGTTACCTACCTAACTAAACAGGAAAGGGGTTTCCCAGCAGGAATCAAGTCTTAGGTGCGGTTGGAGTCTACAGTTCAATTTCTAATTATCTGTAGAGCTACCATTTCTGAAAATAACCGTCGCCGTCCATGGAAAGAATAGCTATGAATCTATTCATATGACAACAACTGATCTAAACGCAGTTTTTCCGTCTGGCATAGAAGTATTCACTCACAGGACTCACTCAGGTAAGCAAGTATGACCGTAACTTTGACTGTAAAAATGTATGTCATGTGAGACGACCATCTGACCATTCTGGCCTACAAAACCACAAAGACTTATGGGAATGTGAGTTTTTCCTATTTATTTATATATATTTTTTACTTGTATTAACTTCCGGTGTGAAAATTCATTTGCAGCAATATATGTATAAATACTTTATTTTTATTTTTGTATATTTTTGAAAACAAACGCAACATATTTTTAAAATTTAATTTTCAGTATATTAAATTAACTCAAATATAGTAATTCACTTTCTAGCTTGGTTCATAAATACAATGCCCTCGTTTCTCCACCGCCATTTTATGCGAACGGTGGCTTAGTAGTGCGTTGGTTCCTTCTTTGCGAAAGGGTTAGTCTACTATTGTCGTTAATGATCATGACTGATTAAGAAGTAACAGAAAATTGGTACTTTTGAAACGTTTAAGTTTTCAGACAGTCTTTCGTTTAAGAAATATTCGTCGCTAGCTAATCTAGTACAGTAATCGCCCATCCATAAATATGAGTTACGGTAGGCCTCCACCAGATGTTGAGGGCATGACTTCTTTGAAAGTTGATAACCTGACGTACCGGACCTCGCCTGAGACCCTTCGACGCGTGTTTGAAAAGTACGGTCGGGTCGGAGATGTATATATTCCCCGAGATCGCTATACGAAGGAGAGTAGAGGGTTCGCGTTTGTGAGATTCCATGACAAGAGAGACGCCGAAGATGCAATGGATGCCATGGACGGAGCCGTGCTGGATGGTCGGGAACTGCGAGTCCAGATGGCCCGCTATGGACGACCCCCAGATTCATATCAAAGTCGTCGAGGAGGAGGACCCCGGAGGTATGTGGGTTATGGCCGAATAAGTAGACGGTAAAAAACGTCTTGTCTTGTTTGAATTTTTTTTCTCTTCTTGTTCAAGACTTAAAGAAAGTTAACGTTATAATGTTTGTCCTGCTCGGATTCTAGACCGGTATCTGATTAGCTCTTTCGTAAGTTATGTTATTTGATCCTTTCGGTAGTCCACACGGGTGGAAAAGGTACTCGAAAAACCTAAATCGCACACTTTGTATTTGTAACCAGTTGCATTCAATGTATTTTCACTTGTTGCATATACACGCACACTTGAGCAGTCTACATTGTTAAAGCATACTGTGTCGGGAAATTGGGCAGTTGCTACCACTGACGGAGCTCGGAGGTGGTTGATTTGATGCAAATTATGGGTTTTTTTTACTTGTTAAAACTTTTTCTAAACTCCATCGGCGAAGATTACTCAATGCCCTGAATGTATTCAGCTTCTCCCCCAGCCCGAGACGCCGAAGACGCAGCCGATCCAGAAGCAGGAGCAGATCACGTTCTCGCAGCAGATCGCGCTACAGCCGATCCCGGTCCCGCTCCTACTCCCGGTCCCGCTCTAAGACCCGCACTCCCCATAGAAGCAAGTCCAAATCGCCATCTAGATCCAAGTCCAAATCAAAATCTCGCTCAAGAAGCCGCACGCCACCATCTAACCGAGATTCAAAGTCAAGGTCCAAGAGTTTGCCAAAGTCGGCTGAGGAGGATGGAGCAACATCGTCATGAACAAACGGTAAGGTTAATGAATTGGATGTCTTGCCACTGATTTGGGGAGTTGTGTGGCTGGGAATATGAAGTCGTAATAATCAGCATATTCCACCTAAAGTGCATTGTTTGAAGTAGAGAGCCATGGTTTTGAAGACTTCGGTATCATTCCGCATCTATTGAATCCCCACTGTGTGCTGGGAACTCAAAGAAAATTCAAATGTATCTCTGACCCATCCGGTTTTAGTGACCCAATATCTACAGCATTATTAGGAGAGCCTGTAGAGTGGTTTTCATTTCATGTATTCAGAAAAATGCTTGGGACCTGTTAATGAAAATGTGTTGGTATAGCTGAATCATTTCAAATTCTGAGAAGGCTGTGTCATACTTGGTAAGACTTGGAGTCTGGAGTACAAATTGTTGATCTTAGTGCCATTATTTTGCCATTGCCCAGGATGCCTTTTTGTTTTATGCGTAACTGCAAAACATTTTGGTTCAATTCCATGTCATGCCAAGTGTGATTGCCTTGAATAAGTGTTTGGTGGGAGGGGGGTTGCTACATGTTAATAAGTGGGCCTTTTTTGTGGTATTTTATTAATCTGAACACCAAATGTTCACCAAAAATGTGGAATTCTCTCCTCTAAGCTGCTGATTCCGGTTTGCAAAAGAGGAGTTTGGGGCAGTATGCGCAGTTAGAGGGTGTGTGATCCACCCATGGGCCGCCTGCTGCTGTTGGGGGTTGCTATGGAGCAAGTCTGTCTGTCATTGTTGGGGTGGTGTTGAGGTACGTCTGCGGGACAATGGACAGGAACCTTGCATTGTCCTCCAGGTCATTCATTAAGGCTACTGGCAGTACAGGCTGAAGGAGGGGATCAAGGTGTCTGACTGACTGCTTACGTTCCGGTTTGAGTATGTTCCTCAACAAAAATCCCTCACTCTTTAAAATAAATTGTAGCTTGTCAGACCTCCTTGGATGTAAAAATTCATTATCTTGCTGTAATTACGAAATATCTAGAGCTGAGATTGGTCAGACCAACTTAAAAAAAAAACTTGTCTTGTTTACTCTGGCCTGTTTCTCTGGATTTCAGATTTGACACTGCGGACATCAAGTTGAAAGTAAAGAGTTAACACCAAGGGACCCATCCTTTAATGATGATTTCAAACAAAAAAGGTTACTATCGGAACTTGGTTTGACGGTTTTCACATTTTTGCTCCTTCCCTTACTTTCAGTTGCCTAAAAGGCTTTACTTTTGCAATCTGCTTGAATTTGTCATTCTTTGAATTGGATGAACAAATGCATAATTGAGCTGACAAAGCAAAAAAAAAAAAATGAGTGCTGAGGTATGTTCCAGTGGCATGTTGCTTGTTCTTCAGGTAAATAAAAATCTGAAGTAGAGAACACCTGATGTTTGGAGTTATAATAGTCATTTGGTCAAAATGGATATCTTGCCATTTAAAGCAGAACTCCAGTTTGCAGGAGACTGAAAGTGGCAAAGTATACTGACAACTGGTAAACTCGGCACTGATTATTTTAATTTGCTTGCAGCTATGATTTGTGAATTGAAATGACATTTTAATTGATTCTAATCTTCTTTCTTGTGTATTTTTGTGCACTAGGCGCAGTTGTGTAGCAGTTGAATATTGCTGGTTAGCTGTTAAAGGTGCCGTGTTGCAGTGCAGAGTGCTTGGCTGTTTCCAGTTCTCTCCTGATTACTCCTGTGGTTATGCTGCTGTGGTGTGGCAATGTGTAAGATGATGGCCACTTTTATTTGGTTTAAAAAAAGCAAATGGTGTAAAATCTAGTTATTTTTAGACATCAGTTATATTACACTGTTTAACAAACATGTAACTTCTGTAGCGCGCTCTTGGTCCATTCCTTTATGCTCCAATTTCTGTACTTGCATCCACTTCCTGAATCCTAATAAACATTTTTTGGTGTCATTGTGTATTGTTTGTCCAAGTCTAAACCACTTGAGTTTACTAACATAAAATGTATATTGGCATATTAATAAACACACTTGAGACTGTCTTCAAAATCGTTACTTGGGTGAAGCCTTTTATTTGCAATGAAATTTGAAAAACATGACATGAGCTGTAACTTCAGATTCATTTGTAAACTTAATTGCAAATGGTGCCATAGCAAATCTTGGCTGCTGAGTTAAAAAGTTAAGCGTGCCAATGCTGGGGGAAAAAACTTCCCACCCCATGTAAAACACATGTTTGAAATTCAGTTGCCAATTACACTACAGCAAGAATTCTGAACAGCAAAGAGTAAGTTATTACCCTATCTAAAGTTGCAGGCATGTTCACCATTAAGTCTAGGAGAACACGGTAGCCCACATATTTAACCAGCAATGTGTTTACCCTGTTCCATATGCCCTTTTAATGATCATCATCTGTACTGTATGACTCCCAGGCAGCGTTGAACCAGCGAGATGTTCTTTGTTGGCATGGAAACTTGGCAAGGGAATGTCTTCACACTTCAGATTCCACTTATGCAGCAATGCTTCTATGGACCAGTCGGCACTAGGATAAATCCAAGTGTAAACGCTTATTACACAAAATGTGTAAAAAACATTCTAAGCTTTGCAACAAACTGCATGAGGTTGAAAGATCTAGATAATGCTTACCTTCTCTCCTGGTAAGTTGTCCAAAACTCTGCATGAAGGCTCCTCCTTAAGAGGAAAGAGACAGTTGCCAGGACATTCTCAAAATCTACAAAGAAAGATTTTTATTTTTTAAATCAATCATACATATGGTTGGCTGCTAAAATAACATTTAAGGTTGGTTTTTGCCCTGCAAATACTTGGGGAATATCTGAATCAAGGAGCTTACCTTCAGGTTCATAGAAGACATCGGATCCCAAGATAAAATCTAAAGGTGATAGTAGGAACATATTGGGAGACACCTCTCCCCAGGTGAGCCCCAACACTGGCACATGGCATAGATCGTTCACCTTGCAGGTACGCCTGCAGTTTTCCAAGCAAAGTGGCAATTCTGCACTATCTGAAAGAACCACCTGTGCTCCACACTTTGCAGCCACCACACCTGGTAAGCTTACTCCAGCACCAAGCTGCAATAGAATAATTATTTACCAGCTGAATTATTTCTGTGATATTACAGAGAAAGGAGAAATGTGTTGTAATTGAACTCCGTGTCCATGCTGTGGGTGTCTTTACCTCTAGTACTGCCTTTCCCTGCACTTCACGCCTGTGCATCCACACGTACTGTGCTAGCACCACAGCACAAGGCCACACGTACATCCCATATTGTGGGTCCAAAACCTTAAAAAAACGACATGCGCTTAGAAAATGACTAGCGAAAATACTGAAATAGTGACAATAACGCAAACTCAAATTAACTGAACTACCAAATAACCTCTGGTACTTTTATATATATTTCGTCAGTCACAGTACTAATGCTCTTCGTAAATATACGAAGTTTAATGTTTTAAATGCCACAGTGACTATAATTCAACGTGTTAAATATAAAACATGTTAGTGCAGTACTGAAAGTTCTTATATAACAAAAAAACTCGAAAAGTCGAAAACCTCTGGGATGTCAACAGTCAGGAACCGCATTTCGCCTTCATCATCTTCAAACGTAAACGATTTCAGTGCAGTGTTTAAATCCTCCGTTTGACTCATATCTACCGTTCTCCGACCTGTGACATCCTACAAATTACTATGCATAAACCCGTTTTCGAAATGTGAAATGCCCCTATGTAAAGTGTATAGGCTACTTTTCTAGCGTGCTTCTGTATAAGGCTTAAAAAATCGTTCTACTTCCTGGGGCAATGAGGGAAATATTTCAAAGTAAAAGCACATTTGTCATAAGCGGGAGTTGTCACGCGAGTTTGAAACATGAACAAACACGAGCAACACGCTATACCTTTGCAGTGGTGTCTGGCTGAAGCCGCTGTCACACCTTGCTCTGTTTGCTAATTAATGTTATTACATTTGAGGTATACTTATTACAGTATACAGTATACTACAGTACTTATTACATGTTTCTCTGCTTTTGCCGTTTGGATCTCCGTGGCCGCTATACCTTTATCTTTAATGTCTTTCTCGTATTTGATAGTCTCCTACCTTTAAGTTTTTGCGTTGTGTGAAGTGTATTGTTTTCTTTAAGTATGAAATATGATTTATAAATAAAGTTTGATTTGCCACGTGCACTAAATTTTGATTAAGAAACATTTGACATAGAGTAAGTTCCAGTAGACGCACGCTTATATATCTTGCTGGTTGGACTCAAGTGGCAGGCGTTATGTTTTTCCTTCAATAAAAAAAAAAAAAAAAACATTTTAAGTTATTTGGAAGTATTGACAGAGTAAAGGAGGATAAAGTTCATGTTGACTTGGGCTGTGAAATTAACATTGTTCTGTCCGGTTCCGTGATTTTATTTTTTTAGGATTTAATAATTATTATTATTTTAAATCGATAGTTTTAGTGATAGCTACTGCACTATATCTTCAGTTTTTCATTCCGTCTTCAGTGTAAATATGAAAATATCCACATTAAAGGCCAACATATTTTTCTGTGTGTTGTCCCTTGTGTTGGACTAAAAGCGTTGCCAAGTAGATCAGCAAGAGATTCATTTTTTTATCTCATGAGTGTAAGGTAGGCCTCTCCTGTCTGCTCGGGATTGCTATTAATACCCTCGACAGTCCAAGCTTAGGCGGCCACAAGGCAGCTCCTATGCTCGTATGTAAACAACTCCTATGCAATCAATTTGTGTGCTTCCTTCTAGCTTAGTTTTTGGAGAATTCGTATTCTACCCATTGACAGCTGTCTATCCATTTTCATACAATCAATGTGAGCACTATGTGCAGGACAAATATGCACAGCAAAAGTGCAGTTTCTTTAACCATAATCCGATGTGTATTTATAATAGTAGAAATCAGAAAAAAGTCAGACCTATCTATGTTTTTGACATCCGCTAATCAGCGTACAACATGCTAGCATTTGGCCAGTACCACAGTGTGTTTTAGATTTGTCTTTCAGCTGGCTGTTAACCAGGACCCTGCCAATTTGGGCAACCACCAGAGGCGCTCTTTCTCCCTCTCATCTTCCACAACGTTTATTGGCCTGCAAGCTGCAGCTATCCACTTCCCTATTGCGTTTGCTTCGTTGACTTGTCCATGTGCCTCTTGCGCACGAGCTCTGAAAGAGTACGCTGCTCCTGTCCTTCATTGCTAGCCCTCTCAATACTGCTGCCTTTACTTGTAAATGATACTTCATACTCGATGTACTTCGGTGATACACAAATTCACCCTTACAGTAGCTGCAAATAACTTGTTTATAATCTTTGTTTTTGTAATAAAACTGGCCGTTTAAAAGCCCTTTAGCAGCTTTCTAATTCAAGCTTATTTAATCAGCAAAGTTATATCTAAATTCAAGCAGTCGAGAGCGTGGAGTTGAATTTTAACTATGGCTAAAAAAAATGCGGCGGTAGGCTTTTGAAATTAACGCGTTAACTCTGACAGCCCTAATACACATGTATGTCTCTAACAACATTACTCTCAAAAAAGATACAAAAATACAGTAGTTCATTTAATTTAATCACAAAATTAGACATACTTAAGACGTGTTTGATTTGTTTTTAAATCAGTTGTAGACATTTGTACTCACTGATTTGTGAAAACATGCTTGAAATGGTCTTTTTGTGTAGAAGTTACTTTAAAAAAAAAAAATGGTTTTAATTAAAAAACTTTTTTTAGATTAATTCACTGCGTTTAATTAAACATTTGGAGGGTAAAATGCGTGTCGTTGTTGTCTTTATTCATTGTAGTGCTATAGGATAAACACACAGTGAACATTCAGCTAATTTTTACATTATAAAAACGTGAAGTTAACATAGCCAGTGGGCTACTTACCGCACCTACTTTTTAGTAAACCCACGTGCCCTGTACTGACGTCAATGATCGTCCATTTTCTAATCCCTAAAATATAATGCGGACAGAACGAAAAATAAAGTAGACCCTATCCCTCCACACAGTTCTACATGACAGATAGTTTAAGACCTGAAAAAATACGAGGAATAGAAAATCAGAATGAGGATTGGATTAGGTTCCGAGTGAAGTTTCAGATATGCTTCGTGTTAAATTAATCTCAGGTTATGATCAATCAATCAGTCAATCAATTTATTTTTATAAAGCGCTTTTCACATGTTTCCATGTCACAAAGACGCTTTAAATACAAAAAAAATACAATATGTCCCATGCCTGACCCCCCCAAAAGCATGCCAGGGGCTGGGACATAAAGTAACAGAGTAATAGCAATGAGTGATGTGAACTTATATAACTTATAGAACTTTATAAAACAGGCCTATTTATTGAAAAGGCTCTTTGTTTCAGCATGCAAATCAATTTTAATTTAATATACTTAATAAGTTTAATATACTATAATTTTCGCTGTTATACTGTAATCCTTATTGAATCCTTAATTATTTAATTTTGGGTAGGTGTATGGACGTCACAACATTTTATATCAGTAGTAATACACTTCTCTTACAGGAGCAAATATTAGCACATCTTAAAGTACTAACATCACCTTAAAGTTTTTCTGGTAAAAAAAAAAAAATTCTATATAACTTTAGAAAGTAAACTTACCTACAAAATCTTAACTATAAAGTGCATTTTATTTCCTAGCCGCATTTGCGAAGAAGGTCACTCCATGTTTTAATATTATCGGGGGATGTGTAATAAATAGGTTATTCGTAAAAATGTATATATATTGCTTTAAAAAGGAAGGCCCCTTTCGGTTGGGCTGGACCGTAGGAAATGACGCTAAATTGTGATGCTAGAGCCAGAGCTTAAACGCGCAGGTTTTGCTGATTGTCTTAGTTGGAGCGGATGAGATGCTCCCGAGCGCAGTGCGAAATAACGAATGACTAGCACGCCTCGGCGCTGCTACGAGAACTAGCGTGGATGGTTTTTCATTTACAGTATTTACAACAAAGTACTTAGATTTTTATAAATCTAGTTAAAACTTGACTGAAACCAACTACTAAAGCATTACGAAATCATGGATTTAGACTTGGATATATCGTTTGTACTGCCTGCAGTTCTATTCACTGTACTTGCGATCGTTTTAGCCTCCACTTTTCTGAATAAGAAACCTGCTCCGGCTTCAAAGTCCAAAGCAAAGGACGTGGACGATGCTCCTATTAAGAGAACAGACGAATATGTCGAGCGTAAGGTTGAAGTGACTGAAGTGCCACCTGTTGTAGACCACAAAGATGAAGAGTTTAAAGCAGAAGAAAAGATAGCTACTGGGGGAAAGACGGAGAAAGAGGAATCCGATGCGGTGGCAGTGGCTCCAGTGGTTGAAGAGATTGGAGTCGTAGAGGAGCAGCCCATGACAGAATCTGATATCACCCCGGCGCACCAGACCGACATCCAAGTAAGAAACGACCGAGACTAAAAATGTCGAGCCATTACTCGATGCGTGCTAATCTAAATACGCATATTTGATTATGCCGTGCATTCAAAAAAAATGTAAACGTTTACGTAGTCTTTCAAATTTATTACCAAGTGTAGTTAATTGGTTTAAAAATGGAGGAAAAGTTTGAAAGCTGTCCAAAACTCAATTATAAGCACTCTTGTGGTTCTGCGTCACTGCCCATAACAAGCATTAAAGCTCGTTGTAAAAAAACAATTTTAATATAAAATTTAACTGGAAACTATAGCAAGGTAAATGAATGGCCCAGATATTGTTTCTCCGTTGCTCAATTAATTATTTCAATCATCGTTGTTTTGGTCCTTCTGAGATGTGTCGGTATGATACACTCCAAATTGTGCCGTCAATTCAGTTTTCTGTTACATCATATTTATTATAAATACGATTTATTGTAAATAGATAGTAAACTCATTTACCCTCTCTAGACATTTTGTTTTAATATGCACCTTTAGGATCACTTCACTAACGGCCATAAATTAGGCTAAGCGACGTAGCTGGGTGTTCCAGCACCTGTTTTCCAAAACACTTCAAACTATCCAATTGTGAAGGTCAAAAAGCATACTGAAGCCACAGATATCCAATAATACCCCTGCCTCTCAGTTACAAGCCTATAGGGCCTCTTTAAAAGCCCTTACTGAAGTAAGAATGTGCCCACCATTGCTGTAACCAGAGTAGCATAAATACCACGAAGAACACTTTGTAGGGAACCACTATATTTGGTTTTATGCTTATATAAATGCATGGATGCATACAAAAACGTCACTCTGTTTCTGTAGTAGAACAAGACAAAATAGCAGGTTAAACACAAGTCTGAAGCAGAACACTCACACATGCAAAGATCTTGCGCTTTTGCAGAGCTACTACAGTTTTTGTGTGGCTGCTGGTCTGCCAAAAATATTGCTGCTGTTGAACTAGGTTGTGCATATGTGGCTTGGGCATGAAGTTGGTCCTCTGGACTCTCTTGAGAGCTCATTTACGTATAGCAGAGCAGAACAGTCAGTTATTATCAAATATTAGTATATTATCAAATTTATTTAAAAAAAATATTAAGGTATTGACCCACAAATTCACCCTTTGTTTATCGTCGATATTACTTCCTCTCCAGCTATGTTAATTCTTTTTCCAATTCAACAAAAGTTGAAAATCATTATTTTTCAGTTGGATTGGCACAAGCAGGCCTTTTTGTCTCTTCGGCCCCATATAAATGAAAGCTAATGTGAGAATTCTGCACACGGCTCTCCCCGTTTCTACTTCAACTTGTGTAACGGGCAGATTTGTGCATGTTTCCACTGACGTAGGTTAGTGTTTCTTGTGACAATATGGATGGTGCCTCCTCCTTGGAAAATTAAAACAATGTTGCTATTGTTCGGCCTGTACCACAGTGTGTTTTAGATTTGTCTTTCAGCTGGCTGTTCACCGGGACCCTGCCAAATTGGGCAACCACCAGGGGCTAATGGAGCAGATCGAGCCTCGCCGCATTTTGCTGAAAGCCATGAAAGTGCACACTGGCATTTAAAAACCGAAATTAAATGTGCCCCCGCTTCTCAATAGCCCCCAATACACACATTGATTTAAAAAATGCTTCAGTGGTCAATTAGTGGTTACCATTCCTTGCGGTAATATTAGCTTGGCCATGTGTTTAAACTCGGCTGTCTGTTTAAGCCCAATGTTCCTGATCAGCTGTCAAATGCATTGTTTGTGGACTATCGTTGTCATCTTCAGTTGTACATCTGCTTTTATTCCTGATGGTGTGGGAGGGATGCATACTCCCCCCCCTCCCTCGCTGTCTTCCAAGGTTCAGATCCTAATCTAAACATGTGTTATTGCATGACCCTCGTTGCTGCAGACCCCACTATTCATTACATGCAACTGTACCGTACAGTGCCTAACCCCCCACTCACCCGCTCCATTCCATTCCTACCCCTCTCAAAAACATGTAACATGATCAAATCAACACAGGGTGTCGGTTCAGAAGTTACGCCACAACCCTGTTTGTCTGTTTGGATTCAAAGTCCATTTACTCCAAAAAGACCATTGCCATATTTGTGAAAATGCCACATGTAGAATGACTCCCACTCGAGCAGGAAGAGGCCCCAAGCCCCTTGGCCCATTTCTCTGGTTTAGGCTGTAACTTTCCGAAGAGAACCCCCTAACCCCTGCCCCATCCCCCAAGACGTACACGTGTACATGCTTGCTCAACGAAACTGCTCAACTCTGTTGCAGGCTCTTCCTGTGATTTATTCACTCTGGTAACCAGACCCCATCTGCTCAATGCTTGCTCTGTGTTGATGTTCTTCCACCACTCCAAGACTAAACTAGACTGTTCCCCAACTATTCTGCCACACTTGGCTTCATAAATATCCTGCTCTTGGTGGTGGGGGGACCTTAACAGACTCCAATTTTCAATATTCTTGAGATTGAAATGTAGAAGGGGCCAGTCAGCCATTGTGGCTGTGTGACTCGCCTTCGCTACTCGAACTTTGGACCTGTGTGCATGGCACGTTTGCCTGATCCTTCAGCTCGGATTAAGTTTTTCCCCTCCTTCCTTGTTCTCTCATGCTGTGTGAAAGAGGTGAGTGAGCACGCCGCCCCTCAGGCTTGAATGACATCCTTCTTTACATCTGTGGTGGCCATTAATTCTTGTGTAGAATTGTTCTGAAGAAGCATATAAAATTATCATTAGTTTCCCCCTGTTGATTGGCCTGTATTATCCCACACAGGCTAGCTGGTTAGTGAACCATGGTAGGCCCTGGTTCAAAGCATCTGTAGTAACTCAAAAGTAGGTTAAGCAGTCAAGCAACAATTGAATTAGTTGTATTAAACCCAAGATGGACCTCAGGTCCAATTAAGAAAAAAAACAGGTTGCAGTTGTATGAGATATTAGTAAATATGGATATGTCAGATTTTTGCTCTTAAAAACAGATTTTTGCACAGATTGTTTTGCATCTTAAACTTATGTTTTAAGTATCATATAGCAAACTGCTCCTTCAATTATGGATGTAAATGTTTAATGTATTTTGCAAAACTAATGACTTCGACCATACTTACTGTCTGTTAAACTAGAATGGGTCAATAGGGCGCTTACATATTTTCGATTCTGGTATGTTCTAGCGGGTGTCCAGGTGAACTTGCATCAGCTGGAAATGGGTACAGTAAATTCGCTCTTAACTTATTTTATTTATTCATTTATTTATTTATTGCCAGAAATGCCAATTTTACAGAATAAAGTTGACAGCCATCATGTCTAATCACTTTAATAGATTTTCTGCATCTCATCAAGCTGTTGTACATACTTCCTTTGAAACTTCCTGCCACTTTCCTTGCCAGAGGGTCTGACATTTGCTCGTCATTACTGTTCTCCACAAAGCTAGTTCCCAGCTCTTGCAGGAGTTTTCATCATTCCAAAATTTGGCACACACCATAAATGGTAATGTGTGTAAAGCCAAGGGAGGAAAAACTTTGGAAGTGCAGTGTAGCCCTTTCATCTCCGAGATGCAACACATAGTTTAAAGTTAAAATGGCTCTCAATGTATGCCTTTCTTTTCAAACATTAAAATTTTATTTATAAACCGTTATGTGATCACATTGCGATTGACAGGGCACTGATATGTGACTATATTCGGCTAACTAGATCATTCATAGGTCTTTCTCGCTTTTCAGTTGAGATTTAAATTGAGGCTGGACAGCATAAGCCACCGGTGAAGTGAGTAAAGAGAGTAGGATCCTGTAACACTGCGGCTGCTTCGGGACATTCCTCGGCTCTGCGTTTCACTGCGTTTGTCAGGCCCTAACACTGGAGTGTGATGGAATCTGGGAGGGTGCTTGCTGACTGGTCAGCTTCCTGCTGACCTTGCTTGCTTGGAATTTCCCTCTATTTCTTGCTATCTGCTACCGGCACGCTCAATGCCAGAGCCCCCGGTTTCCCAAAGCCAGTTCTTTACCGTGATGGGTACCTGACTCTTGGTTCAAGATATTGTCACTCACCCACCAGTTGTCCAGTTTTTCTGCTTTTTGACTCTTCATCTAGAAAGCTCATTTTGTGCATATAATGTCTTCTGATAACTTTTCAACCATGAAAAACACTGTCTGAAAAAAATGTTTGGCTATTTTAGGTCTACTACTTAACCCAGTTTGGATGAGTCAAGCCAAGAGAAAATGTACCCTGTGCCAGAGAGGGTGAAAGTGTTTGAGAATGTTTTTCTGGCTTTGAAATGGTTGACCATTCCTTTAGCTATGACGTGTGTGTACCCATGTGTGTGCGTGCCTCTGCCTGACCTGTTTCTGCTGTAAAGTATTATAATGAGGTTGTGATCTGCAACACATGGCGGTGGGGGGGGGTTGGAGAATGAACAGTGTTCATTCACAATGCCTCTTTCTGTCTGTGCAGAGGGCTGATTTACACAAGCATGTCATCGTGTTCATACGTTTTCAGTATAGCTTTACCAGTGGGTACCAGTTCAGGTCCAGAAATGTTTGCAGATTGGTTTCCCTCAGGGAGATAAACCTGGGAAGGGTCTGAGGAGAACAGTGGTGTTGTGTTTACCCAGAGGAGTGGAGAAAAGGAGAGGGAAAGGTTAGCGGAACAAGGACAGGCTTTTCCCTTACCAATGCTTTGTGTCCTGCCCAGCCAGCTCGTTTCAGTTAGGTGACTACACCATGGTTGGAAAATGCGTGGTCTAAAAACGGGCAATAATCGTGAGCAAGCTGGTTAGTAATTTTAGGATTTCTACTCTCTTCTGCTCTAGTCCCTCCTCGGGTTTCAAGCTGACAGACCCTGCTCTCCTGTGCCACAATTCTGACCTCATCTCTGAAAGGCCTCAGGAGTTACAACCATTGTCGGTGCTGTAGCAGCAGGCATGACTGTTGTATTTCTTGAACCTTTGATCTTAAGTCTTCATAAATTATCTCAAGTTTGCCTATATAGCACTCATTGCTTTGTTCCTGTTATCGGTGCTCCTGCGCAACTACTTGAATATTTTCCAGAAAAATGTATGATCTGAGTAATGGTTAATTTTAGAAAAGACCCATGTGGCCTAAATAGGAAACTAAGCTCTTTATAGGGGTGAGTGTTGGTTAACGTTCAGAGGCGAATTATGTGAACCAAACATCCATTTATTTTGATTGCGTTGTCTGCCTAATAAATCCGTTTACACCTTGAATTTAAATTGTGTTGGTGAAATCCAGCGTTCGGTGCATCCTAACAAAATTGTCTCAAGTCAACTTTGATGTAATTTTGTTGCAGAAAACCAAGGCTGTCGCTGTTGGTCTGCACCTTGAATGCCTTTCTTGTGAATGGGTGGGATCTGAGCACTCAACACAGGCTGTGGACTGTCTCCCCGGCATCTCTCTTTCTGTTACTGTCAGTCTCTCTCCGTAGTGGGTGGGCACTAGGGCCCTGGGGCTCTGGTCTTGTGCTTCTACTGCTTACAATCTAACTTGTATGCTGTTCTATAGTAATGTACAATCCTCATGGGAGCCTGCAGCCTCAGGCTGTGCTGGTCCATAATGGAACCAGATCCATGGTAGCGTCTCATGGTCATCCAACTGAAACTGGGCCTGTTTCTGTCTACACAGACAGCTGTTTTGTTAGGTAATGGGCCATTTTGCTCCTGATCCAATTGGCACATTCTTTCTGCGCTTAGCTGACTGATTGTTTCCTGGGCCAGTGAGTTGCCAGGCTCTGTCCGGCCTCATGGCTGACTGAGGAGAGGGGATTGGGCAGTTCCATTGCTTCAAACAAAGTCAGTTCTCCGTGGTTTTAGTTCTGATCACATTGACTTTGTAAACATCTCCCATGGGGTGAAAGCAACATCTCAGCACTGCACGAAGACAACAGATGCTTGTCTGGTCTGAATCTGACTGATTCTGTCATCTAAGAGAAATCTGTGTCAACTTAATTTGTGTCTGGGCCCTGAACTAGAGGGGTTGGGGAAAGCTGAGTCGGGGGAGTGTGCTGGGCCTTTGTCCCAGTGTCACAGGCAGCCGGAGGGTGGAGAGGATTATGCTGAGGCAGCTGAGGGAGACTGCAATTGTCAGCTGTGATTCATAAGCCAGCTGAATGTAAACTGAATGTGTGGTTTGTGTATGCAGTATACTTTACGGAGCTCTACAATGTTCCCCTCTTAAATTCGTTAAAAGGCCAATTATCACAGTTAGTCGACAGCAAATACTTTACCATACCTAGCTTATATTTTTTTTACCCGGATGTTTGTCTTTGATGTCTGAAATGTTTTAGAGCGGGTATTTGAATAAGGTATTGAGCTGGTATGAGATGAGATGACGTAACTTTACAGCGTCCACTTTCATTGGAGGACTTGGGTAATCCATATTGTATTTAGGATGCCTTTGTAGTGATGGGGAAACCATAACTAATTTTGTCTTTGGGTTATAGGTTTATAGTGTTCACAACCAAAAAACGTTTCAGCTTGACCCCCCTTTCTCCCTCCCTCCCTCTCTCTGACTTCAGGAACCTGTTTTGGAGCCAGTATCTAAACCTACTTCGGTGGAGGATCCTATTCCTGCCAAGGAGTCGGCCCCGGAGCCTGCGCCCGCCAAGGAGTCGGCCCCGGAGCCTGCGCCCGCCAAGGAGTCGGCCCCGGAGCCTGCGCCCGCCAAGGAGTCGGCCCCGGAGCCTGCGCCCGCCAAGGAGTCAGCCCCGGTGCCTGCGCCCGCGAAACTACCCACTCCTGACCCTGTCCTTGAGGCCACACCAGAGCCAGTCCCAGCACCCACACCAATTCCTGAAACTGTCCTGGAAAATGCCATCCAAGACCCCCTCCCAGAGAAAAAGGCTGTAGAACCTGTCCAACTGAAAGAGGAGATGGTGGTGGAGCACAATGGTACATAATCTAATGATGATGCCATGTTGTGACAGTGGCTGTCGGCCAGCTGGGTTAGCAGTAGTTAAGCTCGTCAGTGAATTGGTACGAGGCTGTAGATCAGTCCTGCGTGACTCAGTATGTGACTTGATTTTAGTCGCATGGAAGCCCAGACCTGAGTCTGCGGCTGGTGGTTCTGCGGCTGCTGTTCACTCTGGTCGCTAACCCAATTAAAGTTTAGTGGAAAATTGACAACGTTGGGTGAATGCTTTTGAAGCCAACATCTTGTCCTATAGCCGTCGCATGCTGTGCAATGGAGATCCGTTCCCTTCTACAGATCTCTATTTTATATTTTACCTTGTCTTATGTTTAAATGTTTTTTTATCATTACCTTTTTGAAACAATAGCGTTTAGCTCCTACTTGTCTTGCCTGTCAGCCTGTGCTGGTTGCCCATTGGTCTTTTTTTCCATTTCATAAATTGAATTAGTTTTCAGCGTCTGATTTCTTCAAGGTTTTCGATGAGGGATTCCAATCCTGTCCACAAACACATTACATGAAGCCCTTTGTTTATTTCCACCCCTTCTAGCGCAATGGCTAGAATACAATGAGTATGGAAAACCTGATGGAGGGTTTACATGTCTAACAGAGGACCTTATTTATTTTTACTAAAAGCTACAGCACAACAATAGATTACTAATAATGGCCATATTAGTAGGCCTAGGCCAAATTTTTTTTATTCTTTGGACAATGGGGGGGTTAGCACCTTTTGTCACCGTATTTTAAGTCCCGAATTATATTTATCTTTTGGGTTTCATGTTTGGCAGAAATGGATGTAATATTCCAGCATGAGTAAATTGCATAAATAATTATTCCCCCCCATGATAATTAAGCTAACGATGTAGGTTGGTTGGTGTTGATAGCTGAGCTGTGGCTCTAATTGAGACGCAGGGATTGTGTATGCAAGCAGTCTGGCCGCAGTGCGAAGCAATCCCTCGACACATTCTCCCCCTATGGTGCACCTCCCTTGAGGATTAGTGTAAAGGCCACTGTGCTTAGTTACTAGGATTATCGTGTCACGACACGCAAGTGACCCCGGCGCAAGAGAAGGTGGATCCAACGTCTGGAACGCTGCTCTCACTCATTTGGTCACTGTTTGGCAGAGCCGCCTTTATCGGTTCACTGAAAAGCCCTGTTGGCAGAGCCTCATTAATGATCCCCTGTCCCCCCCCACCTAACAGAAGTGGCAGCGGCCGGTGTGGAGAAGACAGACGCACCACTGAAGTACGTCCCCGGTAAGCTGCGGACAAGCCATTTTGAGAAGATGATGACAAAGGAGGAGCTGGAGGCAGAGCAGAGGTGAGCGGCTTGCTGCGTTTTGGCATGGTTCGGACTCAATAGAACCTGTGTTCACCCACCACAGGGGTAGGGAACCCTCTTCCTGGAGTGCCTGATTTATCAGGGTCTCTGTGTGAAGCACCTGGAGCACTGACCAAAAATGAGTGGTTTATTTGCATAAAAATCAGAATGCAATGAAGAACTTTTGGACTTTAATGATCATTCGTAGTTCACTTGAGATCTACTATGAAGACAAAATGTCACAACAAAAGGGTGATATTAACATTGAATATATATTAATTACTTTGTCGTATTTGTACTTTAAGCAAGGTACAAGATTGATCCCCTCTCTTTCTGACCACATACTTCTGCTTCATGTTGTGTAAGGAAAACCCTTTGTAACAGTGGGCTGTAACCTGTCTTGGTAGTTACACGGCGTCCCCTCACTTGCATGTGTGTGTATGTGTGCGCTTGCGTTGTATGCGTTTGGAAGGGTTCAAGCCTTTTTTTCTCCTTTGGATTGGGAAGGTGGAGTTGAAACACTCCACAATTGGAGCCCTGCATTTTGAGACCGTGGAATTGATTCGTGTCCTATGTTCACAGGAAGTTCAGTGCAAAAGCCTTTGTTGGGGGTTTGTGTTCCCATGAAACAGAAAAATGGGAACTGGGCGTTAAGACCCTGTTGTTCCTGGGAAGTTTTAAAATATTTTTATTATTTTAGGCGGGGAATGGAATAGAAGGGGGTGTTTCCTTACCAGGTGGAGCTATGAACATGTAAGATTATAGCTTCTTTTCTAAGGCATTTAAGGTAGGATTTGAATGTGCCATTACAAAAATGGTCAAATCTTTGAGTAGAGAAATCTATTAACAATAACTATTCATTCCCTGATCAAACTGAATACCAATAAGGACTATGTACCTCCTGTATTTGCATACGTCTACTCATGGGTACACAGCTTAAACATGTGAGCCAGTCTTTACCCTGCCTTTATCTTCACAGGGTAGAGCTTACAAGAGATTTTACCTCTCTTTAAACAACAAGGACAAGCAATGTGTGTTAGAAAAGCCCTTGGTAAGATCAACTTGGACTTCCAAACCAGACCCAACCCCTCTCTTCCACACTTCACATACTCGCACACATACACCTTCTGACACCCCATCATCCCTCACTGACTCAATACACACTCCCCACCAGCCTTGAGTAAAATGCACTGGCTTTGTTGCTCTGTCAGCTGCATTTTGTTTTCTGGTTCTGATCTCTTTTCTGGGGAGAATACTTTCGAGACTACTTGTCTTTACTCAAATTTGATTCTCTATGCAGTCAGACTAGATCCGTTTTTTAATTGAATGAAATCAAATTCCCTTAAGTGTTTTTACAATTATGAAAAAAAATACGATTTTTCAGCCGCTTGACATATTGAATGATCATAGAATGAGTTTGTCATTAGTAAAATTAAATGCCCCCTTGGATATTATGTTCATTCTAAATAAACATTTTTGATTTTCATGTCATTTCAGACCAAGGCGGTAAAAACTATTTTTGGTCATATTTGGCATGTAGTGTTTATTAATGTTTTTTATTTTATTTTAATTGGCACTGCCAATTTTAGTTTTGCAAATTGTGCCTCCACACATGGGGAGGGTGAGGAACTACGACTAGTCTCCTTTGAGCTTCCCATCTCTACAACTTGCAGGATACACAGGCTGCACGCGAGGTTCAGTGCAGATTGGGCAGAGGCATGTCCCTCTCGACAGCACTGCCATCCGATACTGAAGCTTTCATTTAAAATTTGTTGGCCATCTTTGAGAGCAAGATTAGTTTATTGCTCAACTACTGGAGTCCAAGTTCCCAGGATGCCTGTGCATTACCTATAAGGCTGATGTGAATTTGTCAACCAATTTGTATTTTTTTGAGAATAAAACAAGTTGCACCAAACATGCGTTTTACTACCAAAAGTAGTTGCTAGGTGGTGCTGCTGGTTCACTGGACAAAATAAAACGCACACAATCTATGAAGTCGTTGCTGTCTTCAGAGGAAAAGTGAGATTGTGGGTGTAATTGGCATCCTAATTCCATAAATATACAGATGTGAAAAGAATCTAGAGATGTGCTATTTAATTAATTGGGGGCTTCCCAGTGGTACATCACTTGTGATTCAGATTTCCAGGTCCAAATCTGGATTGTGTCATTGGCAGAGAGTAGCCAGGTGTCCAGCACAGTGCCTCACAAATGGCAGAGTTTGCCTGGGGGATGGTGCAACTAAATTGGCATGTGTTTTTTTTTTTTCAGGGTTCTGCTGAACAGCAGCTCCTGCTAACTTCCAATGCTTTCTTTAGCTATCTGTGAGGGACATGTCTATACTCCAGTCAGTGCTGAACCTCCTGTATTGGGCTGTGTGGCCTGCGGTATTTTAAGCATGTGGTAGACATGCTGATAAACCAAGACAAAAGGTATAATTGTATATTCCAAATTCTAGTGAAACAGCAATGATTCATAATCCAATCCAAACTACTTAAAAGGAATGATTTGACAGGGAAGGTAATGCCTGCTTCTCTAACTTGTGTCCTTGCTTGCTCAAATCTTGTCCATTTGACAGCCAGGTATCATAAGAGGTGCCATGGTTTGACACAAGGGTATTACATTCTTTTACTTAATCATTTCAACCGCCTGAATTATGTCGTTGGCACTCTGCAGATGAAGCCTTCATGTTCTCATCCAGCCATGGCTCAACAGTCTTTGACAGGGATTCATTAACAACATTACCGACTCTAACCTTTTCTGCCTGGTCCTGGATGCTTCTGGTTTGCCCACCTGGGGAGATTCTGGAACCTGGTGGATATGATCAAAATTTCTGGGCTTTGTATCTTTCTGATCTGCACTGCTGAGCTCGGTTTGCGTTTGACTCAACCGGGTTCTGTACCTAACCTGCATGATTTAAAACCCCATTCTGTCTGCAAAAAAAAAAAAGATCTTCATGGTGATGGTGAGTTGGATTTTTTTCTACGGCTCCTGATAGCTCCTGGTAAAAAACCTTCTTTTTTTATACTGGGAGTGGACCGTAACTGTTTGTTTTAAAACTTAATGCCACAGTCGCCACATTGTGACTTTTTTATTTTATAGTATAAGGCTTTAAATGTTTGTTTAAACTTAGCGCTAAAGTTGCAGTAAAATGGTGGCTCAAGTTTTTTCAAGTAATTCTCTCTTTTCCAGAGCGGAGGAGTAGGCCCTCTGTCCGTCACCTTTTTTGGGAGAAAAGTCAGCCTCTCAAGAAGAACAATGATGAACCAAGCTGAGACGATGAACCCTTTTTGCATTGATTTGTCTGGTCGCTGTTTTATAGTTTAAAATGTGTGTTTTCTTTTTTAAAGACCACTTCCTCCTTTAGCCTGTGAATTATACGAACTACGCTACATTGCTTTGTAACGAACCTGTTTTCCCCTTTCTTTTTGAGCCATATACTTTTGAGTTCTTACTTCCTCGGACCGGAAGCAAGTCGGTGACTAGCCCTGGTGTCATTGTAATTTCTGATGAGTAGATGGAGGGGTCAGGTTTGAAATGGGCCTAAGCCATAAGTCATGATGAAAATCCTAAAATTACTTTGGGACCTCTGTTCTGTGGTTGTCATTTGCATTTCAGTCCCAGACCTAATAAAATTATTTACTTACTTTATGCAGACCAATTTCTGATTGAGGAATGAGGGCGTCTCTCCTGATTCTGTATAATCCTATGGGACTCAGTAGAATAAGAAGCAGGCGAAAAAATATGGTGATGTGAATGTAGCTTTATTTTTTTGAATCATTGCAAAACAAAAACCTTTGTAAGCATTAAAGGTGAAAAGCCAGGATGTCTAAGAATTTGTCTTTTGTGAGTTTATTTTCAAGTGTGCCAAATGTATCATGTCTTATACGAGTTGTGTATAAATGCTATGCTAGTAAGTAAAAATACTTTCAGCAAATTTATCAGCAGACATTCAGATTTTTACCAAACTTCACAAAATATACTTAATATTTGCAGTTTATTTAGAAAGCTAAATATTTTTTCACTGCTTTGCTAATAAGACAAAAAGAACTGATAATAAAAAATCAACTGACAGAATCTGGAATTCAAAGTACAACTTGGAGCAGTCAAAAGTATGTTTTGTTTCTGTTAAATGCAATTATCCTTTGGAATTGTTAGTAGCATTAATAAGGCTATGCCTACCATGGGCTCTGGCTTTCAGGTCCTTGGCTTTGCTATTGCTGGGCATGTTCCAGCACAACAGTGTTCCAGAGGGCTACTGTGCTTTAGTGTATTTTTGTGCTGTGTGTTTTAGGGTGCAACAGGAACAGCTGGCTGCCATCTTTCAGCTTCTGAGGGAAAACAAGGAAACCTTCGGCGAGGTGACTGAGGGAGAAGTGGAAGAACAGCTCAGGCTCTACTCTATCTAGACTGAGCAGCCTTCTATGGATTGGGAGGGGGCATAGGGGTCAATATGAGAGAGCAATGAGGCAGGAAGACTCCCATAGCACAGTGATTTGGCCTGAGTGTTTTATGTACTATTTACTTGCTATATAACTGCAATGGAATGATTTGTCTAAAGTCCTGCAAACTTCAAACTGCTGTTTGGTAGCACCCTTGGCGTAACTCCATTGAGTAAATATAGATAACTAGGCATAGAAAGAGTCTTTGTTACACTTTTTGTTTTCTGTGTATGGTCAACAACAGCCTAATGAGAATTGAGAATATGGTGACAAGTTCCGGCTGGTGTTAGCATGAATCCTTCAGATTTTGTGTGGTGTAGTTGCTGGATAAGCTTGTGTTGTGCTGTGACAGGCGGTTAACACTTCTGACAAACCCAAATCCTACATAAACACTGTTTGAATATATGTAAGAACATATAAATATAATAAAATATCTGACCCACATGCTGTAATTCATTTTTTTATTCACAGCATACCAGAAACCAATACAAATAACAGTACTATAAATAAAATTTGATGTTATTTCTATAGTTCTGATATTGACAGTTACAAAAACTTATTTTGTAACTAATTTTTAAGGTTTTTCATCCACATTTAAACAATATTAGACTTGTTGAATGTGATGCTCTGGAATGGAAATTCACAGAATTAATCATCTATTTTGGGGCCCCTGGTAGCGTGTTTTACTTTTCAGGTCATTTTTACGGTTTTACTTACTAAATACTTTTTTCAGGTTGACCAGCAAGAGGAAGAAAGTGTGCGCCTTTTCAGTTTAAACGGGTTGAAAGAAGGTGTAATAATGATTTAGTTTTTCGTAAGTGCAGAGATCTTGTCATTTGCATTCGAAGTTCTACAGAGACTGGGTCCATCCTCTCACATCCGTCTTTGTTTTTCGTTTTTTTACCATTGGTTTGCTTTTGACAATAGATGAGATTAAACACCATGGGGATCCATCATTAAAAAAAAACACATCTTATTATTATCAGAGGAATCTGTCAGGATGTCTCTCCCTGTAGTTCCTATATCAATAAAGTTGAGTGATTAAAAGTACTTGGGTGCATTCTTCTGGATTTAACAGAAGGTGCCATGACATCACAGAAGTTTTCCAGTATTCAAACGGAACCATGTGGATGACTGGATGTAGCTTAGTGAAGGGTTCTGGATTCAGCTGGAGACCAATTATACTACGTTCCATACCCATCTCCCTCTGAGCTGAATCATTCCTGTTGCTAGGTAACTCTTGAGTGGCCTTTTAATCTATTCATACTTGAGGAAGGTCTTTCACTCGACCGGCAAGTCTATAAAATGACCCTCAAGTTCAATCCCTCCCTGTCCATGCAGCTATAGTTCTGGATTGGAATTGATTTGGTAAACTTCTGAATACGAGAGAAGAAAAAAGAAATCAGTTCACATGACAACATTTTTAATTGGCTAAAATCTTTGCCATTTGGCTGATACGTTTCAGTCATTGCTCGCACAATCTATTTTTGTGAACTTGAAAGTTACTATTCTGTGCTCTTAAACCATTTTTCTTGTTATTTACAAAAAACAATGAATGTCTTAATTACTGATGAATGAGAAAATTCACATTTTCACATTTTGCCCTTTATATGTCCTGTGTGGACATGAAGGTACAGGACCTTCATCAACCATAAACACAAATGAATTGTACCATAGCCCATGTGGATAACTGGATGTATTAGCTGCTAAATGTGTATATAATTATCTTCTCTTTGGTCTAATACTATTCTTAAAAACGTCATACTTCAAAAGAAAAAAGTTATTGTGAATTAATTAAATTTGTTTATCAAAATTGACATTATCCTCATACTATAGAGGGACAACATGTGTGCATATAAATCAGTATCATATTGTAGCGTTTTCTCGGAGTGCTACTACTCCGCTGGGTTCAAGCAAGGAGCCAGACACCGATCGACAGAAAGACGTGCTCTCTATTTCGCATATACGCTTACAACTGCTTTGATAAAGGCAGAACCGGCATTGCAAAGAACTGCATAAACATAGGGACACACAAAAAGCCCTCACACGCAGAAGCAAACAAGCCCACGGTGAGGGAACTAAATCATAACTACAAAGACTCTAGAAGTTATAGTTAACTAAACTAAACTTCTAAATACCAACATTAACTAAAACACGAAGCATAGAACACATTATTAACACTATTTACAGTTCGGGAGCTAGGCTTCCCAGCAGCCCCTTCGGGGATGGCTAAAGCCCATTGGCGGGGGAAGCGCTGCCTGCCATCCCCGTTACAATATTCTTTTTAGTTTATTTTCCTCTAAATGTTGTAGTTATCCAGGACTAAATGATAATGAATACATTGTTAGAGTATATAAGTCTGGATAATGAAAAAATAAGGCTCTTTTTGTTTGACTGTAAATTTTCAGACTTCAAAGTACACCTAAAACCCAACATAACTCGAGGCAATAATATATGTAATTCATTATCCTGACACCCATAACTGACATAAATAAATGGGCAACGTAAAGTATAAAATAAATACAAGTTCGTCAAAACTGTAATTTTTTGCGTCCAGTGTAATTTCCACTTGTCTAAATTACAGCACCTTGAATAAATATGTTTAGCTTGACAATGTGACTAAGCCTATCTTAGTTTTCATTTGATGTTTTAGCTTTAATTACATTTTGGTAGGCCAACGCTACGATGTGCTTAATATAATGTACGTGAATCCACTGTCCAGCTATTGATAAATATTGGAGACTGGGGTCGCGCAGAGGCCTTTTGAGGGGCAGGTGCCGAAAATAGAAAAAAAGGTGCACATTCGATCACTAATAGTCATTAAAACATTAACTGAATTAAATGAAATGCACATGGTTGAATGTGAGTTGTCTGATGTGCTATTGTTTGCTCATAGATTTTGCGAATTTCATTCTCAGCAGCCAACAGCAAATTACTAATCCAGTTTTCTTTGCTAAAGTGCAGATACATTTAAAAAGTAGAGCTACTATATTTTGTAAATTTTTTATCAATTTAAATCCCATGAGTGGTAACGTTAGGGTTCTTTACGCCATTACTTGTTTGACTAGAACAGGACTCTACTTGTCGCTAGAAGCCATCAGGAAGACGGAGAAGTTAGATAGCAGTTCAACGGCGAATTAATTGTAGCCGCCCCTTAAGGTCCAGCCGGGTGTTCCTTTTGCAGTGTGTGTCTGCTGTGCAATTTAACAAAGAGAAAAGAAAAAATATGTGGCGCGAAAGATTTTAACAGGTTTATTTGTTAGACGTATGAATATCGAGCTGGAAGGGAACTTTATTTTTTATAAACAATTTGGGCTGGTTCTCGGGCATCCCCACCTCCCACGTGCCTGATTGGAGGCAATGGTCAATGATAATATTTAAAATGCATTAACGATTCTCCAATTGATAGCTTCATAAATGGGCGTTTTTTTCTTTGTTACGTTTTATTTACGGTAAGAATCCCTCAGTTTGTATTAACTGGAGACACAAGAGTTAATCTGGACGTGGTTTGGAGTAAATAGGGACCTCTTTGCATACCCCTCTAATTTAGCCTCTCCAGGATGGGATACTTAACTGAAACTGAAGGGACTGGTTCGCAGTGCCGAGTAAGCCTATGTAAACTAATGTACATAATTCTGGGCTATTAAACGTAATAAGAGTTGCGGAAACGGACGAAAAATAAATGTTCGCGATATATGTGCTACATATTTAAAGTTTTTTTTTTCTTTCTTGCAGGAATGACGACCAGTCCGTACACATGGTTTTTTATTGTCAGTGCTGCATTTTTGACCCTAACTGTTCTTCTTTATGGGCAGTACTTTAACTTGGATTACATGTTCAGTGACCCACGAGTCCTTCGTCCAAGGTAATTCTAACGCAACATTTCGATCTCCAGTGTTACAATCGCCTCTTCAAGAGTTCTGATGATAACATATAAATAAATGCAGGTCTATCTAACATTTAATCATATATGCAATAACTTAAATTTCTTTGTGGATATCTTGTTTACGGAAGCATTTTATGTGTTACCATTTTACGCATTTTGAACCAATTGTTTGAATTATCTTCTTTTAACTAAAGTCGACCATAACCAATTGGAGTTTGAGTTAAATCATTACTTTTGTTGATTGAAATTCTTGGACATTTAATCTATAAACCTATTATATTCTACTGATTGCCATCGGTATTCTAATGATTAAGATAACGTTGCGCTGTTTTTCATTCTAATTGGTCGGATTTGGGGAAAGGACGGTAACAATTACGTAAACTTCAGAAAAAGGAATTCGCACCTGCAAGACTGGGCAAGCTAGCTGTTCTTTAGATAGAACAGCTTCTAAAAGCTTCTGTTCTTTCTAAAAAAAATTGATAAAAACTTCCACATAATTGATGTTCAAGCCAGTACAAGATGGGCTTGTCTGTGTGTTAGTTTCAGTGGGGTTTAAAATTAAAGACAAAAACACCGATGTAAACTTTGTTTTAGTCTATAATTCACATCATTTTAACCGGCTCCGATGGTCCTCTCTACCAAGCGCCTGTGATGTTATCCAATGTTTTGATTAGTCATTTATTTATTTATTTTTAAAAACCTCATAAATCTTGTAAAGTTCCATTGATATTAAGCAGTTGTTATGCGTGATATCCGTATTTAATTATCCCGATTCAGAAAATGGAAAGTGAGTTATGCTGCAGAGATATCACAGCCAAGACAAACAATGCAGAGATTCTCCTGTTTTTACACGTAAAGCCTTTTGGGACAACTAAAAAACATCTCAGTATGTTCGTACGCATAGCTATATTGTTTGGTATGAAACGCTCGCAGTACTTGTCAATTAGGTAAGGTAGCTCAGAATCTTATTGCACGTTAACCCCTAAACTACGGCACTTTTGCACGTCGATCTTGATTCGAGTGTTTGCTAAATTACTAAAATGTAAAAGTTCCATAGCAGTTTTTCAACAAGCCAATGGAAAAAGATCCTATTTGCTGTGATTTATCAAAGGGGGAAGTTATTTTGAAGACCTGTCTTTTATATAGGTGGGAGTTTCCCACCGAGAAGATAAAACTGAGAAATGTTTGTTATTAAACAATGTAGATGTACTTAATGTAGTTATTTTAATTAATACAAATAAGTTCATAAGGTGAGTTTAGAATCGTATAAACATTGATAAAACGAGAAAGGCAAAGTTTGAAATTTGACGTATTCAGCCCACCCATTTTCACGAGTGCTAGCGACCCATGTCACCTTACATGGCACCAGAAACAACTGCCTTTTAAAAATGATTGTTGGTAGGTATGATATTTTAAAATGTCACAAAAAATATTAATCTTTCCTGTCTCTGTATTTTGACTGTTTGCACGTTGAGCCACAGTTGTGACTTATTCGAATCCTTATTCAAACGCAAAAATAGAAGAAATAAAAACTGATTCCTCGCCCAATTTCATTCTCAATGTCTACGGTAGGGTAATGGCCTGGATCATATGAATTTTCTGAGTGTTTCCTGAATTTAGGATTATTTTAAATGTATGTTAAGTCCTTCAGCTTCCGGAGGCTGTAATACCCTTGTGGGATTTGAGATGTGAGTTCAAAACAAGTGGAATACCAACTAAAAGTAAAACCGGACATTCCTGTAAACTTGATTGTTTAAGGTTTAATTTGAAGTGTAAATGAATCACTGAAGTCTTGTTGCATAGATCTAAAGCCCATTGCAGTATGCCTGTCCAACATATGGCTACACAGACTTGAAATTGTATGAAAACAAGCATCCTAATTTCATACAGGTAGGCTATACAGAAGTAGAGCTAATATGAATTGTTTTTAAATTGCTTTTTGAGCCAAACCCGATTAAGAATTTAAAAACCGTAAAATAATTTCTGCTTGATTAGGTATCTTAATGACTCTGATGTTGACTATAGTTCTTCCATAGTACTAAAAAAAAACTTTATTCCCATCTTGTGCCATCAATTTATCTTGTTCAGACCACTGATGTTGACTGCTGGCAACATTACTCTGTATAAGGAACACGAGACCAAATCAACCAACAAAGAGGAGGTAAGATTCTCAGAAGTTTCTTCTGATACATAATTATACTACTCTTATTAGGAATTGGTGATTCTGCTGATGTAGTTCGACTCATCACTACAAATACTGCCATCAGACACTGGGAGGGTGAGGCACTATGACTAGTCTCATCCAAACCTAGCTGCCTTTTAGCCATTGGTCTCTCACTACAAGCCACACTGTCTGGACAAAAGGTTCAGCGCTGATTGCAGGAGAGATCTCTCAACGGTACTGTCAGCCTACTGTGCCCAGGTAGCTGACAGGAGCAACGGGCTAAGCGAAACCCTGAGATTCCACCCATACCAGCCCAGGCAGTGCACTCTTGGTCATAATTGTCAAATTGCATGATTCGAAAAATCTTGAAAAATGGTGTGCACCATTCAACCTAGCTACATCCTGTATATTTCAATGGATAATTAAGTTCCCTAAAGTGGGTAAATTAACCTGTCTTATGCAGAAAGGATCGTTTTGCTCCTTGAGATGGAGAGTGGAGGAGGATGCCTTCCTGAGGCGGCGCTTCAATTTCTCAGTGCCTGTCTTACAATGGGCAGGGAGCTTCAATCCGTCAGACTGGCTGCGGCTGCAGCACAGCTTGCCCCCTTACGGCTGGAAAGGTCTTCCTTTAAATGGTAGTCTTCAACCTGCTCTTTCTGAATTTGCATTCTCGTGATAAAGGATTCGGAATGATACTTTCTGTGCCTTGGCTCTTTTAAAAATCTCTGATGAATGCTGAGCATATTTTTGTATGCAAGGAAATTCGTTAATGTCAATCTCCTTTTAATTTTGATTTTTTTTAAGTTACTCTTTCTGTTTGTCAGTGTTGAATTCGACTCTAGGCCTCCTCAATGATTCGTTGGGAGGTCAGCTGTTTGAGCAGGGCTCCCGGGGGCGCTGTGTGCGCTGTGCAGTGGTGGGCAATGGAGGCATACTCAACGGCTCCAAACAAGGGAGAGCCATTGATGGACACCACTTCATCTTCAGGTGTGCAGTGTTCAAGTGCCTCACCGACTCGCGTCTTCTTCAGGAGTATTACCACTTCCCTATGTATGAAAATGAAACCCAACTCTGTTCAGGGTCAACGGAGCTGTGACCAAAGGCTTTGAGGAGGACGTGGGGACAAAGACCTCCTTTTATGGCTTCACTGCAAACACCATGAAGAACTCGCTCATATCCTATGGGGCGGTTGGTTTTAACAAGGTTCCACAGGGGCAGGTAATGGGAGACGTGCAACATTAATATGGCAACTGGAGTTGTGCAGACTTTAATTCTTAAAAGACTCAAGCTCAATCCAAACGAGGACTGCAGATGTGAAGATGTTTTAATGCTGACTTGTTTTCCACAATTATGTTGACCATGTAGTATTATGATGTCCCTCTGTTTTTCCACTTGACATGTTTTTTTTACAGCAAAGCTTAGTTGCAATTAAACATTAATTCCAGTCTTCAGATGTTTCTGAAGCCTTTCACATTGCAAAGAAATAATTCAGATTTTTCTTCTTGGCGATCTTGTTTCTGTCCTTGTCTCGTCATTTCCTTTCTTCAGGGTGTGGGTTACATCTTCATTCCGTCTAACATCCGTGATTACATGATGCTAGCTGCAGGCATCAAGGGTACTCCGGTGGCCTCCGGGGTTGACCGGGGTGATGAGTGAGTGCTTTCTCAGAGGTATCCGTGAATGTTGAATGATGCAGCGTTTCTGGGTTTCCATCAAATCCTAAGAGAGCAACTGCACTTTAATCTTTGATTAAGGAATGTAACATTTATTGCTTAAGTAAATATCTAGCTGTGGAAACAGGTAAAGTGTAACTTACTTAATTAATGCTAAGCAAATAAAAATGCTTTTTTTTTTAGTATTACACAATGTTCATGTATTATGCCTCTGTAATTCACATTGTGCCATCAGAGGGTGCTGTTGTACTGGTGAAATTTGGGTGCCTTGTTATCCTGATTATGAAAGTGGATAACTGTTGACCACTGAATTCCTGCCCATTTTAATACAATTCATGTCCTACTAGGCCTTCTAAATATTTTGGACCTAAGTCTGAAGCTCACCAGTTCAAGATGCTTCACCCAGATTTCATCACATACATCAAGGAGAGGTAGGATTATTGTTCTACTTTGCTATGTTATCCTTTTCTTTTTCCATTAAAAGGAACATTTTACAATGAGTTTATTTTGTGGGAAGAACAATGTTGGTGAACAAAATAATTTGAGCTGTCTGAATTGTTTTGACAGTAAATGCTCATAGAGGATCAACTGCTGTCATTTCAGTGTGCATACTGATTTAGGTTTGGTCTTGAAATGTCATTTAGGTTCCTGAAGTCCCCGATCTTGCGAATGTTGTACAGTCACCTGTACATGCCCAGCACAGGTGCACTGATGCTTCTGACTGCTGTGCACACCTGTGACCAGGTGAGCACAAACTGCTGTATCGCCTTCCTCCTAATAGCTACGGAAAATTTGTGTTACAAAGTCATCCATCACAAATAATGGACAAATCATGCTGTATTTTTCTTATGTAGTTTGACAATACTGCCACATGTTTTTTAAATGAGAATCATTTAAAGTGGGTTTTGTTCTGCTGCACAGACTGAGTGTTTGAAATGGTAGGAAAAACCGAGTGATTGCTGTGCCATTTTGAAAGTGCTTAGGTGACTCTTCCTGTTTCCCCTGAAGGTCTCTGCATACGGCTTCATCACTGAGAACTACAAGGACTTCTCGGACCATTACTTTGACGCAGAGAAGCAGCCTCTCGTCTTCTACGCCAACCACGACATGCAGATGGAGGCGCGACTCTGGGATCAGCTGCATGCCAAGAAAGTCTTGTGGCTGTATAAGAGGGCAGCAGAGAAGTGAGGCACAACTGGGGAGGGCACACTACCTCCCAGTGGCAATATGGCACAGATTCCAACTGCACAATCTAGTGCAGATTATACCAATATAAACCATACTTCATCCATCTTGTCCAGTCCAGGGAATGGAATGTGAACCCCTCATGAAGATCCTCGAGGATTTAAACATTGTCTTTACTTTTTTTCACAATAACAAAGATACTGGAAGCAACAGTGTGCAGACACAATAGTTTCAACAAGGACATTCATTTTTAGCTTTTTAGATTTGTGAAATTCCTGCTCTCAGCATTCCAGGAAAGAGGCATTAGGGATGCCTTGAAAATGAACATTGAATGAAAAAAAAACATAGATTTTCACAATCTACCATTAATTCTGGGAATACCAATGTTGGTAAACTGCTGTTACCTATGGTTTGGAAACGTGAAAGCATTTGTTTATTTAAAGTTCTAAAATGTTTAAAATGTGTACTGGTACATATTTGCTTTCTGTAAACTGAAGACTTGATGCTTTTTTTTAAAAAAGCATCTAGTGTAAATGTTTGTTTTGTTAAGATTAACTTTCAGTTGATGAAATGTATTTGAAATACAACCAACTTGTTCATTTAGGAAGTCTGCTTTTCTGTTTAACCATGTTTGGCTAGCCTTATCAAGTGTAAAATAAATTGGTATGATCAATGGAAGCATCTTCCTGGTGCTGAATATAGTGATGTGTAGTGAGTGGTGAATATACCCAAATTAGTGTAGTGATTCTTAATCCTGGTTAAACGGCTCAATTAATCCTGAAGGGGAAGCTGGTACAACAAAACTTTACATTGAGGCGCCAACTAGCAGTGAGAACCACTTGCATAGAGCACTAGCAAGATTTGCTATTTGTGGAACGCTAGTTTGGTTTTCTTTATGGATACCAGTGGCTACTTCTGGATGCACTTTGTCTGGAGGAGCAGCAGTAAATATCCCTCCTGGATTCGTTCGACTCAACTGCGGTCGATTTTTATTGTGACCAGTAGATGGCAGTAAATAACAGCACGTGTACGAGAACCTTGGTCGCGAACTGGACAATACAAGCAACGAGTTGATAATTTAAGTTACTACATTAAGCAAATATCAGAGATGGAAGTATAGACAGTCATGAGTTGAATATACAACTATAAAAAAGGATGTATGTGCGTTTTGAGTTATTGTATTTATGTGTGGTAAACGGTAAACTCGTTTACGTTCATTATGAGTTCATTTGGATTGTAATCTCTATTTTTTCACAGTTTTACATTCATTAAAAGACCTTGGGATTGTATTCCGAGAGAAAGCCAACAGTAAAGTTAACAAATAATTAATCGTCCATACACTTGTTTATATTTTATGTCATTGGCTTGCCAAGAAACTGGCCGAAAGTAGCAGCAACATCATGGACGCTATTCAAATAATGAAATTATTGATGGAGACTTGCGCCTGTTATTGGGTGTATGACATACTTCCCATATTCCACTCTCTGAACAGTCGTCATTACATAGGAAAAACAGACAGGGAGACGGTGATTGGGAAAAGGGGGGACGTGAAGCCTGACTCTAAGGGGAGGTGGGAGGGACGAACGATTTCCTACTCCACGGGATTTGGCAAAATGACAATGCAAAGCTGCTGAGTGGAGTTTTCGGTTTCCCTCAGAAAAGTGGAGATAATCGAATATGAAGAGCTTTGGTGTTATAAGACGTCTAAAGAGCAACATTATTTGAAATCAAAGGCAAGTTTCATACGCGTTGGCGGTTTTCTGGAGAATTTAGCGATCGGACTATATAACCCTCCTGGATTCTTTGACAGGCTGATCAGTGACTTACAAACGACATCCTTGAAATTTGGATCCCGTGCTCCGCCAACAACCTCGAAGTGTTACACGCTTTCGAAATGTAAAAAATAGGTAAGAGCATTTCGAACACTATACTGTATATGGTCCTATTAATTAAATTATGAATCTGGCATTATGTTTTTCTTCATAAACTTTAGGAAAACTGGCAGGTTTGTTGTCCGCTGGGTTGACTGTTCGTCGTAGGGTTCTCCTATCCTGTGACTGCAGCAGTGATCCATAAGTTTATAGGTTGTGGGAGATTTGCAATCGCAGTTTATAGTTTATAATCTTCCATTCATAGTTGTCAACATTATGAATCGTTTGGATTGTTAACCCCAAATGAAATAATAACTTCGCATGCTAGTCATCTAGTTAGTTTGTCGCTAGTTTGCGGCAGTAATTTGTGAGAAATATCTCGAGCCCTTTAATCCTCGCAATTGTCTGATGTTATGCATTGGTCATATTTTGCACCTAAGTAAAGAACTAGTATTGTGCTTTTAGATTTGTGGTTTTAAACTAAACTGGCTGTTTATTGCATGTTGTCATTCAATGTCAATATGGTGAGATTACTTGCGCTCTAGTGTGGTAATATGGATAATTTACCATTTCGAGTGACCGTCGGTTGATCGGAGTCCTCGGCATCCTCCCAAAGTATTATTTTTTTTATTTATTTTTTGGGTGGCTGAGGTTTACTCTTAATTCCTGTAAACGGCGACAAAACAGTAACCAATAAAAATACTACAATGGCCTGTGAAGGAAAATGAGAATGTGTGACTTGTTATTTGAAATGACAGTTTTGCAAGTCCTGTGCACATTCAGGGACAGTGTCAGGTTATGTAAGATTGTTTTTAAAACAGGAAAATGCGTAGCTCAACGTTTCATTTTAAAAATGTTTTCCCCAAACGTACCCAAAACAACTTTTAAACGTTTGTTGTGACCTTCTGGCTTCTTTGTTTATTTGTGCAGGCTAGGTCTTTATAACAGGGCCAATTCTATGTAATTGTAATGTTCAGCTGTCAGCATAGTTTGGACCACCCCCATAGACATACGCAGGACACCTCAAAGGTCCCGCTGCTTTATCCTGTATCCTTCTAATTACACTAACTAGATGTAAAAGATTTGTATTGGGCTCTTCAATTCCTCTTAATGGAATGATGGAAGCTCTGTTTCCCAGACTTCTATTGTTGCCATGGGTTCCCAGTGAACCCTTTGACCTCTGATTTGTATTGGGAACCCATTTGCTAAGGTAACATGGTATGGGGAACTTTACTCCCCTATTATATTCCATGAATTCCCAAAAATAATTCTGTGCAATGTAGTGTGACGAATGCAGTAAAGAGTTGTGAGATGTTTAATTTGGAGAACTTTGTGATTTTTCATTTGTCTGCACTATATATAGGTGCTGCAAAGGACACTCAAAAGATGTCTGACAACTGCTCAGTTGCGGCAGGCACAGCCTTCTGAGGACTCCAGGCTGTTGACCCTCAACAGCATCACACTGGGGTTAATCTATCAGGGGATCCATTGCTCAGGACAGCCAGGCCCTAAATTAAAGCTGGAACTTTGTGTTTAATAATGGTAAAATTACATCTCCATACCTGCTTTCTCGGGAATTCCAAGACGGACAGTTAAAAGGTGTGACCAATTTGATGATATTGTTGTGGATGAAATTCAGCTTTTCATTCTCCCATCTAGTTTCATTCTCCTGTTTAGTTTTGCCCGCATCTGTGAGCTGCCCTCTTTGTCTGCTTTTGAATGTGTGTTTGTACATGTTTGGGGACAGTGTAATACGAATGTGTGTTTGTACATGTTTGGGGAGTGTGTGTAATAAGAATAGGTGTGTACATGTTTTGGGAGAGAGTGTAATAAGAATGGGTGTGCACATGTTTTGGGGTAGTGTGTAATAAGAATGAATTTGTACATGTATGGGGAGAGAGTAATAAAAATGGGTACGTACATGTCATGGGAGGGAGTATAATAGGTGTCACTGCTCCACAGCATGGTGGTTTGAGGAATTACCTGAGTGTCTCTGGGCCGACCGTGTAGAGCTCTGATCTAAGCGCCTGGACCATGGGCAAGGAGCAGGACCTGCTGCTGGCAGTCAAGAACGGAGACCTGCCGTCCACTCAAAAACTCCTAGCCAAGCTGAAAACCAGCCGAAGCAGTGAGTGTACACCTTTTCTTTCATTGCATTTGTCTAAGATCAACGTTGGCCTTCACCAGGTGGGGGGTTACTTTAGTGTTTAGTTTAGTGTATTTTTTGTGTCTGATTGGTAGGTAGAGCGAAAAACCAGACTGAAAATTGTTTTATGCGTTCAAAATGTGGGGACTGTTACAGCTAATGAGAGAATGTGCACCACCATGTCGTATGATGCTATGCTTCAAACCTGAGAGTGAGGTGAGAATGAGGTGAAAGTGAGGTGTTGCCAGTATGGTGGGAAATTGCTCACATCACTCTAGATTGGACAGATCTTTGCTGGTGGCATCAGTCCTTTCCCTCTATTTGGTTAATTCATAATTTAAGTTTGAATGAAAAGTGCAGTTTTGTCTTGTTAGTGAAGCTTACCTTGCCTTGTTTGCAAACTCTATTTAATTAATATTATACATCAAACTTTTGTAAGCCCAGAAGTATATGTTTCAATGATAACTTACCCCATATCCAAGGAGAAATTGATTTTCTATTGAGTTTTAGTCAATACATTTTTGTGACGTTTCTGGCTTATTTTTGGAAGCCCTGGCTTTCCAGGGAGATGAGGGATGCTGCCAAAAATTACCTGTCTGTCTCCATGCTGCACACTTGCAGACATGTCACCTTTTCTTATTAAACAGCAATCATGATTTGCATGTGTGAGGCCAGTCCAGGGTTTTAGGGAGTTACAATCACACTTAAAAAGTAAATTTTCATTTTTGATTATACAGACCAGAATATTCTATTATCATATCTGTACCTTAACTCATTTCAAAAAGAAGAAATAAGCCAATCTCAAACTTAACGCTACAAGAATGACACCTGTCCGTGTGGTCATCACAAAATCAGGGCATCACATTATTCTGAAAAAGATTGTATTGGAATCATCAGTAGTTGCTGTTCCATTATTCCAACCAGATTCTGAATAATTATTTATATTGTGTTTGCCACCAGGCACCCCTTGTAGAACGTGAGGTAAAGTTTTAGCAGTGTGCCAGCATTCCAAACTAAGAAAACCGTTCTATTTTGAGAAACCGGCTGTAACTGACAAACCAGATGTCTCTCTCACCTTTCATTGTGGAAGCCCAGGATAGCCAGAGTGACTCATCCTCTACTTGTAAACGGTAAAACAAATGATTCCCCTTGTGCATGGGTACTGAGGTGTTTTCACAAATGTGGGCGGGGGTGGGGGGAGTACATCTCACTTTTCCTTATCGGTTTTCTCAAGCACACACATTTCTTTTTCTGTTGTGCTTCTTAGGAATGTGTTGTTTTTTTTTTTTTTTTAATGATTCACCAGCTTTAGTGAGCAGGATTGTCACTGCTGTACTGGATAATTTTTTTTCCAAAGGCCACATGTTGCTGTGCCTAGATGTCCATTAAGGAATGCACTTTGACCCACTTTGAAGTAGTGCTGGAGTTCTCCTTCCACCCAGCATTGCCCTGCTTTTCATGCGTCATTGACACCTGCCTCACTACGCTCCAGGAGGATCGCGGCAGAATGCTGCATCGGCTGCTAGATTACCCTCCTGTTTACCCGCCTTGTTTGGGTGTGCGTTTCATTCAATATATCATCCAATCATCTAATCCTTGCATGTTCTCCATTGGAAAGGATCCGTTTGTGCATTCCCTGTCCTGCCCGAAATGCACGCAACCTCTACTCCACGTCTCCATCGCTCTGACATCTGGTACCTCAAGTTCAGCTTCATCGTGCCTTGGTCCCCTCCCCCTTCCCAATCAGGGAGGGGCCCAGATGGTCTTTTGTCAGATTAAGAAGAATTATGGGGGGGAGTTGGGTAGAAGGGTCCAGCATGTCATTCAAATTTGAGTTCCCGCTGTTTCTATTGCACTGTTAATTGCAGGCCAAACTGCTGTGTGTTCTAAAACAAACAGGCATGTGCACACACACACACACACACACACACACACACACACACACACACACACACACACACACACACACACACACACACACACGTGCGCACTTGGACTAAGACACTTGGACTCTTTTACAACAGATGGAGGGGCCTGTAGTGCAGGAATTTGATGAAGCTAAGTGTGTGATAATGTATCTTAAACACATGCTGTAATCCTGTGTAACTCCTCTTTTATTAAAGCCCAAGGCCATCAGATAACATAAATCCTCTTGTTTGTTAAAATTCATTTCCATGCCACCGTTTCCACTCCTGGTGATAGTTCTCCTTGTACTGGCTTTTGTTCTCAAAGATTCAATATTTTAGAACAACATAATATTTTTGCTCTTAAATCCTTCTGTCGACGAGAAGTCTTTGACTGCTATTTGCAGAAGAACACCTCTGCTTATATATTGCTTTACCAGGTGTATGTGCAGTATTACCATCTGTCTTTCATCAGTGTGTCGTCAAGTTGTTGCCTAGACCCATAGTGAGTAAGGCCAGAGATACTATCATTGTCCCATTAAGCTTTTTTCACATGAGTGCCGGGAAAGTGAATCATGGTAAACCCAGACGGAACATCCAGCTCCCTACAGCGGTGTCTACATGGCTGCTGCTGAATGGAGGGGCCGTCAGCCAGTGACAGGCCATCGCACGCGTCAGTGGCCTGTCAACACTCTCTCCTGCTGAATTATTAATAGGCCTGAGGCTACGGCACCAACTCTGCCTTGCTTTTCTCTCTCGCTCTTCCAGTGTCTTTGCCTGTCTGTTCTCCGTACCTGGTGCGTTTTTTGTCGGACGCACGGTTCGTTCTCCCGTTTTCCATAGGTGTTCAAAAGCACCCTCTTTGCATTACTGTACCGCTGAAAGGAACACAACAGCCGCGCCTTCCTTCCCCTTCAAACTTCCTGGCTTGCCCGTGCTTTTGATGCGTAATTGTGATTTAAAGTTACAATGGTGGTTGAACTTCCCATCTTGCCCTCGTCATTGCCGGGGAAAGGTTCCCTGGGGTAACACCTCTGTGGCTTCTTCGTCACCACGCCATACCCTAACGCACATGTTACACGAGGTACCTTGCTGTGGAACCCATGAAAAAGAGGCTTAACCTGAACTGTTTCTGTAAATATTCAGTGTGTACAAAAAGATAGAACTTGTAACTTCAAAATAAGTCATGCATATGCCTTGGGCTTATTAACCCCTTAAATTAATTATTGCCAATAAATCCCAACCTAAAGTGCTTCTCTAAATGTAATGAGCTTAAATGAAATTGCTAACTAAAGTAACATGGCTGACTTTAACCTGATTTGAACATAAGACCTATTGTTTTCATTCACAATTCCTCTGTACAAGAGAGGTTTTTTGTCAGTTCATGTTTCTGTTTGGCCCCATTTGAATTGGCACACAACTTCTAGTGTTTACAGTGGAACTTCAGCCGGAGTGATGAAATGCTCGGCCTCTCTCTCTCTATGGCCTCTCTTCCTGAGAACACCCGGCACACGGAGCGGGCACAATGAAGTGAAATTTCCATTTTCTTTGTATTGGGTATGTTGGAGAAAAAGTGCTAATGTCCTTTAGGCGGAATGTATTTTGTCTTCGACTGCAGCAGCTGGAGTTTTCGTGTCGACACTGACACTGATGTGCTATGTATTTAACAGACATGCTCAACAGACAGGTCCTGCAAACCTGATAAATGAGGTCAGTTCTACTCAGAGTGGTTCTATAAAGGAAAAACAAACTCCAGTTTATGGATGGAATGACTGCACTTTTATGGACCAGCTTTCTAATGGCGGTTCAGTATGCCGTCTTAGAATTTCCACTTCAAATCTACTTTGAGTTTTTTGGAAAATTAAGATTAAAATTAGATCTTGGCTTGGGCAGTCATATCCATCGCATTTTACATAGCGGACAGTTTTAACACTGTACTCATTTACACTTTGCCATCTACTGTCTGTGTGTGTTCCTAGAACTGGTTACTTATATATTTAATACAATTACGGTTTCAGCACGGGGTAGATCATTTTTGATAGCACCAAAGCTAACCTTCTAGGAACTTGAAGAGAACTCGAGAAACAATGACACAGATTGTTGTGATGCCTAATATGACCCTGACTTGACCGTTCAGGCTGTTTGGAACTTGAGTGTCAGCATGTTGCGGACAGAATGATTAGCCGTAATTGATAGGAGAACTACACTCTTTTGGTGGTAGAGTGTTCAGATTTACCACAGATGAGACGCGTGAAGTTAGTAATCATTGGAACGTTTTTCAAAGGGTTAGGAGCAGATGAACTCCCTTAGACTTTGTTTGTCTGTTGATCCCTTTTATTTAACCTCTTTTTACATTCTTTCCTTTGCTCTTCTGCCAATTTTCAGCCATCAAAAGAGCTGTGAAAATATAGCGATAAACCCCAGACTGAGGTAGAATAATACTTGCACTGTCTGCACCTGTGGACTGAAAAAGAATGAGGAGCAGTACGCTGTGTGTGTGTTTCTGTGTTTGTGTGTGAGTGTAAGTCAGTGGTTTTGTTTTGTGCTGCATCAAGTTCACATTTGGCTTGGTGTGTTTCTTTTGTAGACAGTTTTATCTTGTTGCCATACACTTGTGACGATCACTGTATTGGGTGGAAAAGAAGTATACGTTTAGGTCTCTGATTGCATGCTATCAGTGCTGTCACGCACATTCGATTAAGGTAGAGGTTAAAGTAGCGTAACTTCTAGTTCAAGCCCTGGGGTACATGGAGGATAGGCTTTCAAGTGATTGTTTTTTAATCCCTTAAAATTTTTCAGGTTTACCAAAACTATCCACACAAATTGTTTGGAGCTTTTCAAGTAATTACGTTAAAAAGGTCAAGTATGCCCAGTATTAATAGCAATGTTGCAATGATGTATTGGGTCATCATTTGTGCTGTGCCTGTTGTTTTAATTCTCATTACCAAGAATGTCCTAACTGGGGGAAACTTTCCATATAACTGGAATTGGCCCCGAATTTGCTACTATGAGTGTTTCTGTTTTGGGATTGGGCAGTAGAAAACTAAAACACTTTGTCACCGGAGGATGGGGATTCCTATTCAAAATTGCCAAAGTTATGCATAGTTTCGAAAAAATTGGAATAAAATGCTCAGTTTGCTGAGTGTCGAATAAAATTATATGAAAGGATTGCCATACCAAGCCTTGGAAGTCGAAGCACAGTAATACACTCAAAAACAGTGGCAAAGAAAAAGCTGACACCATATTTTCGTTTTTTTCCCCTCCCAAAATAAGAAAACCCTTTAAATACATCCTAGGACTGGCTGTGCTCCAGCTCAGCAGTCAAGAGCCAGGAGCCAACTCCAACATCCAGAGCTTCAGCAGTTCTAAGGAGTTGTGTTGATGCACCACACGGCTGAAGCTGGGATTTCTCAATGCTTGAAAACCGGGTCCAGTGGGCCGAACAATTCAACTCAGCTGCTGAGTAGTTAAAATAAAAAATAAAAAATAGCTTTTAAGCATGATTATTGCAGCTGATTATTTTTTCGGTAGCTTGAAATGCTTCGGGAAGCTCATTTGGTTCTGTAGCAAAGAATCTAGCTACGTCATTACCCTTTTGCTGGCTGGGGTTTGACAGTGAAACTGCCTCAGTCTAGGTCGAATGTGAGACGCTTTGAGCATGTTGAGATTTTTTACATTTTATTATTTTTTAACTGTCTTTTGAGTCACGTAATAAGATTTTCTCATGTGGAAAATGGCCTTCCGAGGTCCACTCTTAGACGATGAACCAAAAGAAGCTATTGAAGCCTGAAAGGGATCCAGTTCTATTCGAGCAAGCACTTACATCCCAGGCCTAAAGAGTGGACATGGACGGACCACTTCTGCACATCAAACTTTTGACCTGTTCCTGAAGCTGTGGGTTTGTCTCAGTCTGAGCTGTGGAACCAGCTTGGAGCTGAAGCTCAGGGTCCATCATCAGCTGTGGAACCAGCTTGGGTCTGGCAAACTGTTAATCCTATTACGAGCAACGCTGCCCTTTGTGCTGGTCATCAATAATGATTAGGTGAGACAATTATGTCATCAGACCATTGGGTATCAACGCAAGCTGTTTTCCGGGCTCCTGCAGCGCTGTCATGGGGTATGACATATTCACAGGAAGGTTCTTGTGTGACATTCCTTTTGGGCTGTGTGAATTGGTCCCTGTCAGCTGCCTCCAGCTGAATCAACACAGTGCTTTAAAACAATTACTCCCTTTATTAGTTTATGTTTACACTGGCTCCTGAACAAACTGCAAATTTGAAAAATAAAACAAAACCAACTAACGTTCGTAGTGAGCATTTAGTGACCGCTCTGGCTCTTAAATTTTATGATCATGAGAAGAATTTGCGAGTGCGAGTGCGAGTTTGATATTTGTGGCTATGAAAACTTCAGTTCACAGGGTAAAATAAGACAGACTGAAAGTGTTGTATAAACACTAGATTTTGCCATGTTTTACAGGTAATGCAACTGATTTTCCCGGTCCCAGGACTGTTCCGGTACCCATCCATTAATTAAATCCCAAATCTCACCCAATGATATAGCGGTGTTAGCCTACGCCACGCCCCCTGCATCAGTCCTCAGCAGAGTGTCTTTGTCCTCTTTCTTTTGCCACGCTCCAGAAAACAACAGGCTCTGTGTGCGTCACGCCTGGTGTTTATCTTGCGTAAAAAGCAAACGGAGCCTTCCAAATCATGCACATCAATATTGTTTATCTGTTAGGTGACTGTTCTGCCCTGCTCCGGTGACCATTGCCTTATCTTTAGTGTCCTTTTGCATACTACCTTCACAGCCTGGCTTTCAATGCTGCTTTGACAATCTTTTACGACCTTAGCGCTGGATGTCGGCAGGCGGAGATGCAAACAGACGCAAGCGAGTTCCGAACTCCAGTCCCCGGGGTTTATTTACAGGACAGGTCAATTGCTGTTATACATTTCCAATGTGGAAAGAAAATGACAAAAGTGGATACGTGGCCCATGCCTTAACACAGTGCATTTTTTATTGTGTGCTTAACTGGCGATGTCCTTGAACTTCACTTTAGAACGCTAGCATTTGTTCCAAGTGAAATTAAGTTCTCTGTCATATGGAAAGAAAAAGAAAAAAAACAGCTTGACAGATTGTTTCATCTTACTGGATGAGTTATTTTGGAATTATAAAAGGCTAGCTCGCTCTAGAGCTCTTTTTTTTCTGAACCGCAGCGTGTCTGTTGTCTTACACGTTCTGGCCTGGCTGATTCTACTCGATCATTTCGGCCCACAGGCTCGCTTAAAGAGTCAGTCGGATATGAGAATGCTGGATTTATGGCCAAAGGGTTATCGCAGTGAATTTGCCAAAAAATGCTGAATACATAAACGCTCACGCTAACAAGATCCCCCTCCTGGTTTAGGCTTTAGAGCTGTCCCTCTAATCAGCGCCTTCCCATCCAAATGGATTAGTCATTTAAACCAAGGACTGACCTCAGACCACTGTACTAAGTGTCTTTTTTTTTTTTGAGCTTCTTTCAGTATTTGTTAAGAACCTTGAAAAATTACTGACATTTCACTTTGATTTACTTTTAGACTACAATAAATTTGTTAGCACTAAAACTGTAAATATTCTACTGTAATGTACATTAGATTGGTTATTGTATTTGAATAAATCAAAACAAAAACTTGATCTGTGTTAATGTATCAATTAGGACTGCACAGCGATTTATTTCAACCAAAGGAAAAGGATCGTACCAATCTTTTTGTTAGTATTTCATCTTACTGTAACCTGAAGCTAATGGTAAAAAACACTAACAGAGAGTTTAAAGCATGTTTTATACAGTGTCACTATCTGTTACACTTGCCGTTGTTTTTTGCAACTAGCCTTTTACACAGCACACCACAAGGAAGTTATTGATTATATGCATGTGACTCCATGAGTCTAAAAATACCAATGGAAAAGTATCCCTTTTTCCTGCCAATTAAATAGGTTGGGTAAAGACATTATTCTGGAACAACCTTGCCTGATTTGGAGAGGAACCCATTCTTAAGGCTGTGTGTATTGTTGATTGCTTAGAAAAAGCCTTTCATTATTTTAGAAATCTTTTAAAGCGTTACCGTAGGTGGGTCATCTCCAGATATATGCCAGTCTGTTGTCCATGTTATTACATCAGAACTGTTCTTTATTATTAATTGACCAACCTGGAATGTCCCGTGCAGATGTTTCCCTTTAAGTTGCATTTGTTTTTCGGCAATTTATTCCTTTCAGTCAAAATAGGATGTGGCTGGGGAGATTGCCCCATGTTCTGTTTTGGTTTGGCCCATGCTACTATTGGTTTTTCTTTTGTTGGCCTCAAGTCAGTTTTCATGGGGTTGTGTAGGGGCGCCCTGAATCAGAGGTTCTGTTTCTTATAATGAAATGGTGTTTGGTTGTTCTGTTTTATGATGGGTGCCTTGGGGTAGGATTGTTCTCCAATCAGCCAACTCTCGTGCAATGAAAGTGCACGGCACTGCGGATAAAAACTTTAGTTTTTGGATGTGTAGATAAACCCATGATCATAAACTGAACCTCCCAAAGTTTTTTGAGCTGTGAACCATATCGTGTGTGTGTATGTGTATGTGTATGTGTATGTGTATGTGTATGTGTATGTGTATGTCTGTGTGTATGTGTGT
>JAOYSI010072552.1:9391-21333 GCA_025775065.1 Hiodon alosoides
AATCATATTTTGAATAGATTTGAAATGCTCTGAAGAATTAATGTATACAGACAGTAGCCAGTTTATTACCTCCTACACTCAGTAGCCAGTTTAGTAGCTCCTACACTCAGTAGCCAGTTTAGTAGCTCCTACAGTCAGTAGCCAGTTTAGTAGCTCCTACAGACAGTAGCCAGTTTATTAGCTCCTACACTCAGTAGCCAGTTTAGTAGCTCCTACAGACAGTAGCCAGTTTAGTAGCGCCTACAGACAGTGAGTCAAGTGGCCGCGGCTTGCTGTATAAAGCATCATTGCTGTTTGATTGAATGTTAGAATGGGCAAAACCAGCGACCTAAGCTATTGTGAGCAAGGTATGATCTTGCACTTTTCACACACAGCAGCGTCTAGGATTTATAGGGGATGGCGCGACGATTACCGTACTAGATGTGTGTCCCAAATAAACTGGCTACTGATTGTATACCAGACGTGTGTTCCTAATCAACTGGCTATTGATTGTATACGAGACGTGTGTTCCTAATCAACTGGCTATTGATTGTATACGAGATGTGTGTTCCTAATAAATTGTCTACGGATTGTATACAAGATGTGTGTACCTAATAAATTGTCTCCGGATTGTATACGAGATGTGTGTTTCTAATAAACTGTCTACGGATTGTATACGAGATGTGTGTTCCTAATAAATTGTCTACAGATTGTATACGAGATGTGTGTTCCTAATCAACTGGCTACGGATTGTATACGAGATGTGTGTTCCTAATAAATTGTCTACGGATTGTATACGAGATGTGTGTTCCTAATAAATTGTCTACGGATTGTATACGAGATGTGCAAAAGCTTCATGTTTTTAAAGCTTTGGATGGGAATCCACATAATATGAATATAAATAGCTAATCGATATTAGGCAATGCATTTTCTTTGAGGATTATTGAAAAGTATAGAAATCTATGGTCCATTGGTCTGCAATGGCAAATTATAATTTAATAAAGGCTGAATAGCAACTAGTAGAAGATGATACTAAAATTATATTTGCTGTTAGTGATAATAACTCCATGTCAGCAGAAATTGTTCCTCAGACCTGATGTATTATGAGGTGGGTTGATGGAAGCCATTTAAAGTCTTATTGTTTGATGCACTGTTGGGTGAGGCCATAGTGATGGTGTTATTTAATGCTTCTGTTTCTTTCTTGTGCCCCAGACAACGTGCTAAAACCACCAGAGATTGGCCTGCCTACCCACCTGACTCTTGCCCAAAGGCTCCCAACTAACACAAACCCTGAAACAGTTTGGCATTTCCAGTATTTAAAATACTTTTGACCTTCTGGGTTTCTCTCCTTTTTTTTCCTTGGATTTTATTTTTAACTCACTGATCCATATCTCATTTTAAATTTATAAAAAGGCCTGGCACTCACGACAGGTGGGAATGTGTTTGGTGACATGCTGCTGTGTCCAGGCAAACCATCTTCCACGGAGGGGCGCCCGCCGCCCCTCGTGATCTGATTGGTCACCCCGTGTGCCCCCCCAGTTCTTATTGGCTGTTAGCGATGTCAATCATTGTTTTCTTCGAATAGTCGCCCCCCAATTTAACTGTTGTTCCCCCTTGTGCCCCCCCACTTGACAATAATCTGGATCCGCCCCTGTCTGCATCCAGAAAAGAGTCTGCTGCCCTTTCCCAGGCCTGACTCAGAAAAGAGTCTGCTGCCCTTTCCCAGGCCTGACTCAGAAAAGAGTCTGCTGCCCTTTCCCAGGCCTGACTCAGAAAAGAACTATTCTGACTAGTCAATTTTTTTAAGGCCTATTTTGGCTTAGTCATTCAAATCTGGGGTGTGTTGTTAGTTACTTCCAATGCACGCAGTACGTACAATGGTTTAGAGACCATCATTATTGGGAGACAGTTGCCTGCTTTATCCAATCCGCGTATAAATGTGCGTGAGGAAGACACTTGAGAATGAGGGGCTGTGTTATATAACCAGGGGACTTGTTTACAGAGCTCAACCCTAACAATGGCTTATGGGAAGGAAAAGGTATCTGAGAAACACGTCCTTGGTCCAGTCACATTGGATTCATGTCCGACTTCACTAATTGATCCCATTTGGTTGGAGTCCTCATCTTTTTCTCGCGGTTAAACAGAGTAAAAAATCTGTAGCATCAGACAGCACACAACACCAAGTTCGAACACAAACACTCAGGCATTAAGGCTGAGATGTATTGTAAAAAAAATGTAAATTTTTTTTAAATATTCTTAAATGAGTGGGTTTTTTTTTTTAAGTGCAGGAATATTTGTCCTTCATATTAATAAATGCATAGTCAAAGGTCAGCAGGTCCTGCTGGTTTCGCAGCCCACAGAAGTGTTGGTGAAAGTAATCTCTTGCAACATCATATGGAGAAAATGAGAGTGCCCCTACATGGAAAACAGGAGGGAAATTTGTTTAGAACACATAAAACATAATAAAATTGTGCCACCTTGTGGTTGGAGCCAAAGTAGTTTTAAACAAAGCCAGCTAACTTTGCTAAGTTATGGATCCAGTTACATCATTAGCGAATTCATCTCCTGTCCAGAAGGGTCAGCCAATGATGAGCTGATGTTGCTGCTGCAGGCTCTGCCCCACGACAGGGGCCTCATCAGCCCATCTGCTGACGTCCTCTGCTGACCTTTGCCTAGAAGCCAGAGATCTGGAGGTGGTTTGTAGGAAGCCTCCCAGAGGACATCATCGTTCCAACCGTACAGAGCTGCAGCCCTAGTTTCAGAAGATACTGGATTCCAGTGCGTTGTGGAAGAGCACTATTCCATTTGCCACGCCATTGTATTAAAACAAAAGAAAGACAGGACTCTGATTCTGCCAAGCCAAGCAATCCCCATAGACAAACATTGGCCCTTACTGAAGAGCTCTGTGACACTACCGACAATCCCTACCGAGCTCCAAACTGTCCCGGGAGGCAACGTCATCATATTAACTTTTCATCGGGCTCTTAAATGGGTTTCCATGACCAAGCAGCTGCACCCAGGCCCAATCAGCATGCACAAGGCCAAGTATTCTCTGGAGAGGTGTAAAGTGCACTGCCATTGGTCTCCGGAGCAGTGGGAACGCCTTCTCTGGAGTGGTGTAAAGCTCACTGCCATTGGTCACCGGAGCAGTGGGAACGCCTTCTCTGGAGTGGTGTAAAGTGCACTGCCATTGGTCACCGGAGCAGTGGGAACGCCTTCTCTGGAGTGGTGAATCACATCTCATCATCTGACATTATTCTTGTCTCCGGCTCTGCCTTTGTCACTCTGTTGTGAAGAGTGATGATTATCTGTGAAAGCACAGCACGTGGTGGGATGATAAAGGAGCGAAGCGCTGTGACAGACACATGTGCCCAGAAAATCAAAATGGGACAGCTCTGTTATCTTGATTGACTCTTATTGTATCTTGGCTGATACTTCCTTTTGTCCAAAAATGTCCGTTTTTCAGAAGTTAAACAAAGAGGAGCTAGGCTTTGTTCATGACTGGCCTGCTATAGTAATGAGAAACATCCTGCAGATCACCTATTATGCTCACGTGGATTATCACTTTTATTTCCATACAAGGGTATGCCCAAATGTATTTTCCTCTTAAACAACTTGTTTTGTATTGTATTGTAAAACCACGGCAGCCACGACCACAAGGTCACAGAGTAAATGGTAATGAAATCACTGCTTTGTCCCTCACATGCAGCAGATAAAATAATTACTCCACATAATTCTGTACCTACAAAGTATCTGATGGTGTTATGCAAGTGATAGTGTAGAAAATAATGTAGGGTTTTAGGTTTTTAAGCTCTTGTTACGGTCTAAAATGCACGTTGTTTTTTTTCCTTTTAAAAGCTGCTTGCATGGTTTCCTGAAGCCATGGGATAACGTCACTTGTGACTTCCTCAAATGAGTCAATCCAGCATGATATGTTCTTACTAGCTATGCTCTCTAATACACCGAATTGTCTACTAAGATCACCTAATACTAGGTTCAATTTCAACTTCATGAATGTCAAGAGTCTCTTACAGGCATTGTGAATGCACTATGGACCAACATTTCGAGTGTTGACACAAGAGTATTAAATATCTCAAGTGGGATACTAGTGCAGAGCAACGAATCTGCATTCTGTATAGTCATCTGATGTCCAAAGTCAATGCACTCGTCTTTTTGCTCGCAATAGCCTTCACATAATTGTGATGAAGAAGAGTAGGGTCTTCCCACTGTGTGTGGATAGAGTGAGGTGTGGAATGGGTGTGGGATAGGTGAGAGGAAGAAGGGCGATCTGGATAAACAACAGAACAACACGGTGGGTAAGTCCAGGAAGCAGCTAGATCACCTTGACAAAAACATCACATAAAAATAAATATTGCCTTGTTCTCCTCATGTTGTGTGTGTCATTGGTATTAATCCTGACACAGAATTCCACAAAACGCTTATTTTGTTCCACTGTACTGTGTTACAGCGTCAGCAGCTGGTGAAGGGCAGAACCTCTTCCCTCAGATGACTGCTCGTTAGTAACAAACCTTGCTGATTTACACATCTCAGCCCAGACGGCGGCAATTGTACTCAGCCACTTTGCTCTCCCGGTCACAGTCACTCACAAATAACAGATAAATGTTAGATTCTAACCGGCAAGCAGGATCATTTACTGACGGAACCACTCAGGAGGTGTTATTTATGGATATATATTTATTTATTACAGATTCTCTGATAATGTCATGTTTTTACGTTTTTTTCATATTAATAGGAATTAATGTTGATATTAGTTTTGACACAATGGGAAGTATGAAAACCTTAAACAGAGATGTGGTCTAAACTGCACTTGGTTGTAACTATAGAAATATAGACCCTTTTAAAGAGGAGCAAAGATTTCAGTTTTGACCCAAGGTCAAGATCTTGGTAGGCCACTATCTAATTTGAATCAACTTCTGCGTTGAGGTACGTGTGCGGTGCATGTGCGAAATTCAATTACAGGTGCACAGCTGACGTGTGGCAGAACTGGTGGTTCAAAGGAAGCTCCAGCCAGATGGCATCTCTGCAGGCAGGAGTATCTGCCACACACAGCACACTGCCCTGGGCTCGCGCCAAGGACAGTGTGCAGCCATTTTCCCCGGAGTGCAGCCACTCTGTGCAGGACACAAAGTACAGGGTACTGCTACGCTACCAGGAGACAGTCAGCACAATCAGCACTGTCCCTACATACAGAGGGTCCTCTGCCATGTCAGTTGGCAGGTCACGGGGAAGGGTATTCACAGTTCATGTATAATACTCTTTCATTTATATTTAAACTGATCGTTTTTATATCTGTTCACATTTTTTTGAACAGCGATTGAATTGTAAACATATATATATATATGTATATATATATATATTATATGCATTGTTAATAATATTTATAATATGTACAGTCAAATGTATTAGGTTGATTCAGTACAGACATATTTTACTCTGAAACTAAAAGAGCATGCAGGCCCTGAACTGGTCCACCTGGTGGCGCTGTCTAGTTATCCAAGATTCTTCTCTGCTGTCGTAACTAGATGGAAATGGCTCTTTGGATGTGCCATCACATTGGAGTTGAGCACTGTGGCTGGTTAGAAGTTACTAAGGCATGGCCAGTTATCACAAGTTGCTTGGGACCGAGACCAAATGCTCCACATTAGTTAAAATGTTCTTGTTCTCACTCTGTTCCCCTGAAGATACCTTGGTGTACCTTGGCCCAGCAGCACACAATGCAGTTAGCACTATATATAACCCAATTTGCTAAGCAATTATTTGTTGTTACTTTATTTATATCAGGGTTTAATTTATTTTTTATTTTTTATTTTAGGTCATAAAATTTCAGAAACCGGACTAAACTTACATTGGTAATAAAATAGTGTTATTTTATAGAGAAAGCACTTTTAATCACCGTAGCACTCATTGTCTTTTTGTGCGGTGGTGAAGTTTCTAATGCGCTGCATTTCACAAAAAAAGGAAATAGTTTTATAGTGGTTACAAAAATAAAATAAAGAGCCATAGTGAAAAGGAAAAGATTTGATTAAATATGTATGAGAGCACTCTCTAAGTTTTCTACTGGATAAAAAAGCGCTTCCCTTTATTTTTGGAAGTACATGGTTTTGTAAAGATGGGGTTTGTTAGGCAGTCATTTGTAACTCCACATTAAACAAACTAAAGCTGCGGTGAAACAATAAATCAAATGTTTTTTGCGCTCTTTCGCTTTCAGTTTAAAAGTATGTGTCCTTTGTGTAATGAATAAACATGTCTAATTTGGGCTGTGCATTTTAAAGAAATTCAACTCCGAACATTCATCCTTTATTTACACTTCATGGCCAGAAGTATGTGGACACTCCTTGTATAAAATTGTATAAAATTGAGGTGTATAAAATTGAGCACGCAGCTAGGCAATCTCCGTAAACAGACATTGGAAGTAGAATGGCCTGAAAAGCTCAGTGACCGTCATAAGATCCCACCTTTCCAAAAAGTCTGTTCTTCCCTAGCTAGAGATGCCACAGTCAATTTAAGTGCTGTTGTTGTGAAGTGGAGATGTCCAGGATCAAAAACAGCACAGCCGTGAAGTGGTTGTACTCAGCCACACAAGCTCACAGAACGGGGCCGCTGAGCGCCGAATGGCGCATGGCAAAGTGAGTACTGCAAGTCAGTTCCTCAGTTGTGGTACTCACTACCGAGTTGCAAACTGCCTCTGGAAGCAATGTCGGCACAAGAACTGTTTGTCAAGAACTTCATGACATGGGTTTTCCATTTCCAAAACCATTTCGTTCTCCAGAGTAATGAATCACACTTCACCATCTGGCTGTTTGACGGGTGAATCTTGTTTGGTGGAACCCAGGAGAACACCCGAATGCATTGTGCTCTAAAGTTCTTTAAAGTTTGGTGGAGGAAGAATAATGGTCTGGGGCCGTTTGTCATGGTTCAGGCTAGGCCCCTTAGTTCCAGTGAATGGAAAATTCTCATTCAACAGCATACAATGACAGTCATTTTTTTATTTTTGGTCTTTCTGGACTTTTCTAGGTTGACAATGTACCAACCAATGCTGGTGCTGACACAACAGCAACCATTTGAAACAAATCACACCTTTTTTTGTGAAGAATAAAACATCACGTTTTCATTTAACCCGAAATGTCTGATGCTCAGCTCACAGGAACCAAGATGTATGAGTAACGCTGGGCATCAGGAGGACAGGACCCCCTGCAGTTCAGTGCTCTTTAGAGCAGGTCTGTGCACTGGTGCCACCCGGTCAGCTCCTCCTGTCCCCACACACTCCTGCACACTGACTGACAGGACAACTAATGGGTCCTGACTGAGAAGAATTGGCTTTGTGTGAAAGGAGCAGTGAGCACAATCCTGGCCGTCTCCCGACAGTAGCAGAAGTGCTGGACTCCATTACTGAGAGATCCTACGGCAGTCTTTCGTCCCCTTTGCACAGCTTGGTGCACTCTAAACGTGACCAGTTTGGGAACATTTCTTACGATTTTTCTTACGATCGGAGAGCCCCAGCCGGTGCACTTTTTCCCCCTCTGTCTGTTTACCGTCCACTCTCTGGTTCCTTTGTATTATTTTAGACCTCGTTCTTTGGATCGCTCCCTCTGGTTTTGGTTTGCAGTGCTTGCTCTGGTCTCTTGACGACGCCTGCTGATGTCTTTAATGAGTGAAGACTTGCTGTGTCCCCAGTGCTCTGGCGGTCGGCTGCACTGATTGGCTAGGACGGGGTTAATTGTGGGACAGTGCTAACAACTGAGCCATGCTCTCAGCCATGGAAATGTCACAGCGATGCTTTCTGTAGACCCCGCCACTCTCCCTTTCCCAAAAGCCAGCTCTGCTCGTGGGATGACAGGAGCCGGGGTGCTGGCATCAGTCACTTCAGGATTGCTGCCAGTGTCCAGATTCAGGCGAGAGGACACTATGACAGATTATGATACCAAATTATTACTGCAATGCAGCTCTTTCTCTCTCCCTCTCCCTCTCTCTCTCAAAAACACACACACACACACAATCCCCTCTATCTTTCTCTCTCCCTTTCTCTCTCTCTCTCTCTCTCTCTCTCTCAAAAACACACACACACACAATCCTCCCCTTCTATCTCCTCTCACTACCTCTCTCTCTCTCTCAAAAACACACACACACACAATCCTCCCCTTCTATCTCCTCTCACTACCTCCCTCTCAAAAAAACACACACACACACACAATCCCCTCTATCTTTCTCCCTCTCTCTCTCTCTCAAACACACACGCACACACACACACACACACACAATCCTCTCTCTCTCTCTCTCTCTCTCTCTCTCTCTCTCTCTCTCTCTCTCTCTCTCTCTCTCTCGTGGTTTCTCTTTATTGCTTTCCCTCATGTGCCTGTAACTGAAGCATAGATTTCCCTGAATATCTATGCACAAGGGTACAGTTTGTAGACATTGTTTGCATGGAAAATTGTACATAGCCACCCAATATATTTGATGCACTTGATGACGGTGTCAAACTGTATGTGTATGAAAGGTAGAGGTATGGATTAAAAGGAGCAATAAAATACATGAGAGTTACTATAAAAGGAGGCAGTAATTAGTTTGTTTCATCTGAGAGGTGCAGGGCCAATTAGGAGCTCTGTGGTAAGTGTATCTATAGGTAGACCACTGAAAAGCTGGGGTTTTGGGATCATTCTATGGGTCCCTAGTTTTTCCAATAATTTCATCATAATCATAATAAATTCACAATCCACACATGATAGGAAACTCCCAAAGAGCGACTGACCATGACAGACCTTAAAACACAACGGAAGGTTTTGACTTAGTTTCAGTCTGAACTAAATAGCTACGTTGTTGGATTGTCGACAAGACCATGCATTGTGAGATTTCTTACGCCACAGCAGCATCGCTGCCTAGCTCAGCAGCGTCCCCTAAAACAATGTGACGGTTCTGGTTTTGTTTCCCTGACACAGATCCCTGCACAGATAACCCGGAGAGGGGATGAATGGCGGAGGCTGGGGGTCACGCGTTAACGCACTCCATGTGGGGGTGGAGCGCGCGGCGACGGGAGCGGGGGGAGTTGCCATTCTTCAGCATGATCACACTGCAGCCTCCCAGATTGCAGCTCCGTGGCAGCAGTTGCCTTAGCTGCAGGAAGAATGCTGATTCAGACCCTTCAAACAAATAGGTACTTTTTTACCCTCAGAGCCATGAAAGACAGCCCAGAGTGCGGCGAGCGTAGAAATGAACACTCTCAAAGCACAAGGTTTTTACAAGATTCGAGCAGCGTATCCAGTCTGACAGCAGTAGGGTGAACTCGCCTGGCCATTAGGTTGATTTGTCTGGTGTCTGAAACTACAAACACAAACGCTACTTGGGCCCCGCAAGCTCCTTAGGGCAAATGTCTTGAAAATAGAACGGTGAGGGTCTGGAGGGGACTGCATATTTTCAGCTATTCAATTTCCATCAATTTCGTTTGGCACAAGAGTCACATCGCTCTCATTTCTGGGTTCTGTTTAAATGTTGCAGCACGTGGCTGGTTATGTAAGCATTAAATTAGTGTGATTACGTGTTGAATATTAATCCCATAAATAGCTGTTGGAATGAAAAAACTGAAGGAAAAAAGGCTGCAGAAATGAGAAAATCCGACGCCGGGTGAGGATTTATGGCGGCAGTGGATGTGAGGGGGTGCAGCGATGAACCAATCCGCTCTGAGCAGTCACCGGAGAACTGGCCTGCTCAGATTAAAGGCTGTGCCTTTTACACAAGTCACTCCAAGAGGCGCGTTGCCCAACAAGTGCCTGTTTTATTTCCCTGCCACAGAATGGGTGCGAAAAGGAAACTCCATAACCCTGACGATGCATCAGCTGCTCAAGTCCCATAAGGTCGCCAAGTTTTTACTTAAAAAAAGACAGGATGGGAAAGATAGAGGGGGGGGCTGGACAGTTTTTTATCCCAAAGTTCTGCCAGATAAATAAAGACTGATAGCACTGAGCACAGCGTGAAATATTTGTCTGACTTCATAATTCTTCATAAAAGCAACACCGTCATAATTCCCTGTTAAATGCAGGAACATAAAACCTTACCTCCTTCAAACAGGTCTCCTTCATCAGTACTGATTGGTTAGCAGAATTTGTCTGGTTTTGTGTTTTTATAACAATGCAACTAATCTACTTTCTTGATAGCAGTGTTTTATATATCAGCCATGACAAAATAGCCACCTGCACAGAAAATTAACTTTAACCCAAAGTTCTGCTGGGTGACACATTCACCCGATTCACACCAGAGCTCCTCATGTGATCTTGGAGGCAAAAGCATTTAGTATCTGTTTGTATCTGTTTGTATCTGTTTGTATCTGGACCCACACTTCCTGTCCTTTCAATTAAAATCCATTGCAGTTAGAAATATATTCTATTCAAAAAAACAATCAGATACTAAAATATGAGATATTCTAAGAATTATGAGATATTTTTATCTGATAGAAAATGAGGACCCTTTTATTTGAAAGCAGAATTCTCGATGCTTCCCAAGGACTCCGTATGAGTGCAGAATGAGCCCTATAAGCTTGGATTTCACAGGTTTGAATGCAGCTGTGGTGAGTGTAAAATAGAAGGACTTCTCTCAGAATCATCTCTGACCAACATCTCCTAGTGCGGACTGTGTGGTCTGCAGAGTGTAAAAGAGACAGGTGGCTCAAAGGCAATTAGAATGCCATAGAGTAATTAATCATTCTTTCTCTAAGAAAGGGAGAAACAGGGAGTTCATAAGAGGTCATAGAGGACAACACACAGGTCTGTTTGCACAGGTCGCTTGTCTGGAAAATAGGTAGGTGTGTGTTTAGCAAAGATAACTTCTATGGCAAATATCTTCTGAGAGTGAGAAATACAGTAAACGACACTGAGGCTTCCTGTTCACTGTACATGGTGAATCTGCCCGTCTCTATCAGGAAGTCATTCTATTCGCTGCATAAATATGAAAGTTAAATCAAGCTTATAATCAAATTTGCAGTTACAACCGATGGTTGCGAACGGCTTTCTCTATAGCACAATAACTATTCTGGAGACAACGTTTCTATTATAAAACCAAAACCCCAGCGTGCCGTACGAAATGAACAAACTGCTATGGCAGAAATGGCAAACTAAGTAAGAAATTAATCCACTGCCTTAACCGGGATGACGTTCTCAGTGTGCCGCATAGGGTTACTGTAAACACAATAGTGCTGTTTCCAAATAACAACAGACTGAGCGTTTTTTTTACGATGTAGCTATTGAACCTGTGTAATGTAGACGTCCAAGACGTTGTGTAAATACGTTGTGTTCAAATAGTCATTGAACTGAGAAAAGTTTGAACCGTGTTCGCGTGTAAAAACCTCTCTAAGGAAAATTGTTGAAGACTGACGGACAAGTGGTCAGCATAAAGTTTAATGTAGAATCTGAGGGGGTCATGACCTCTGCTGAAGAATTAGTATTTAAAGTGAAAGCCTCTGCCCCATTGCTTCATAGATTAAATGGTATAAATGTATTTCCTTTTATTCTGCCAATATAAGCAGTGTGATGGCCAGACTCTCATAAAACATACATCACATAAGAAATAGTGCTATATATACACTGCGCTCCCATTAACTTTGTTGATACGGATGATCAGATGCTGCTACCTCTACTGCGGTAGTTAAATGCGGTAAGTTCATATATGATAGTACACTTTTTTCCCTCACTTTGATTGTTTGTTTATATTTGACCCATCCCAGAAAGCCATACTTGTATGTTATTGCAATCTTATAAAAAAAAATTATATATACATTTCTATGTAATCCTGTTTTCAAAAGTGGTTCTATTCGCATCTTGTTTAAAAATAGACTAGTTTAGAATTACTGTAATACACTGTGGCAGATTGGTACATACAGCTGTCTATAATTCAACAACAACATGCAGCGGTCTATAATTCAACAACAACATACAGCGGTCTATAATTCAACAACAACA
>JAOYSI010072554.1:0-21323 GCA_025775065.1 Hiodon alosoides
CATTGGTGGTTCCCCCCTAGTTGGCTGGGTTCTGCCTTTGGTGGGGCGGGATGGGTTCAGACCACCTTCATAGCCATGTGTTGTTTCCGGCACTCACCCTCATTGTATGCTGCCATAGATGTATGTAGCTGTGACCACTCATAAACTTTCACATTACTTAATTTAAGATCATCCTGCTTTCATAGATAAGCATTAACAATGTGCTATCTTTCTCTTTTTAGCAATCACATGAGGCACCCTGCAGGTCTGCATCACTTTCACCTCCGCTACCAGTGGACCATTAGGCTGGACTCCAGCCATCAGGGCCCCTACCCCTCTCCTCTGGATATTACTTATTTTTTTTGGAACTCCTCTACCAGAGGTTTATTCTTTATTAAAGAATATTCTTTATTCTTTAAGTTTATTCTTCCTTGTGGTGTTATTTGCAAACAATAACTTTATTGCAAACTTTATTTTGATAAGCATAACACCTTTTAAACTTAAATATAAAAGTAATATAAAAGTTAGCTTTTATATATTAGGTCATATATTTATATGTTTATTTGAATATAAATGATATTATAGAGGCTTGGCCCTCTCTTTATTCTTTTTTTTAATGCCCATAATAGGCTTTGTAGCAGTCTGATTTTGTGGCTGTTCGCTCTATTTTTGTCACTTCTTTTTTCTATGTTTTCATGTGTGTGTGTGTGTGTGTGTGTGTGTGGTGTGTGTCTGTTTGCTCAGCTTGCTGCTCTCTCCCCCTACCCAATTGCCTCCTTTCTGCTAACAACATTTTTGACCAGTTGTTTTATTTGCTTCTATAGGCACAACTGAATCAGTTAAAGGTTTAAAGGTTATTCATCTTAATATTAGGTGCCTTGTTTCGAAAATCGATATTCTCAGAAATTATAATTATTTCCGAAACATAGATACATAGTAAAATCACTGATGATGATGAAATTTAAATTGATGGTTTTGTTCTGTATAGAGCTGATAGGGCTTCTAGAGGTGGTGGGGTGGCCACATGTGTTTCTGCAAATCTTGTTTCTGAGTGTCTTATTCCTAATATAGAGCCTGTTCATTTTGAATGTCTTTTTATTAACGTTGTTCTTCATGTTAACAGAAATTTAACAATTGGTAGCATTTATAGGCCCTCCTCCACTCCAATTGACTCTACAAAGTGTATCTTGTCAACAATTAAATCTCTGGAGAAGCTAATGAAATGTTTTTTTTGGGTGACTTCAACAGCAACTGTCTTGATGGTTCCTCTTACAATGATATAAATTTAGTTGGTAGTGTAAACCTTACTTAGTTAATTAATGAACCAACTAAAGTGGATTATCAGACTTCATCATTGCTGGATTAGATACTTGTGACTAATCCTGAAAGGATAACTAAATCTGGTGTTTTGTCAGAGTGATCACTCTGTTATATTTTTTGTCTGGAAAATAAAAATTCTAAGTTCTCCTCCTAAATATATTAGACTGAGACAGTGTAAAAATTTTAAGGTAGATTGTTTTATTCAAGACTAAATTGATATCAACTGGGATAGATTTCAGTTAATTCCTTTTGTTGATGATGCATGGAATTTATTTTACTCTGAAGTGACTGATGTAATTGATAAACATGCTCCTATGAAAACAATTAGAGTTAAAGGTAGACATTTACCCTGGATCAGTTCGTACAAGGAATGCCAAATCTAATTATTATAAAGATAGCTTTTTGCCCTAGACAGTTTTGGAATCAATTTAATTGTTTTCCTAATAAAACCAACAGTTCTATAAACCAGATTCAAATTAATTATGAAAGCTTTTCTGATCCTTTACTTATTGCGAATCCAATCAGCACTTCTCTTCTATCTGTGAATCCCAACACTTTAATTCCTATAGTATGGCTGGCTTCTCAAACTCTATTACCTCTAATGGTTCATTTTCAAATGTTTTGCCTATTGATGTCTTTCATGCTACAATTAATTTAAAAGTAGGTAGTAGCACTGGTCCTGATGGTTTGAAAGCCAAATTTGTTAAACTTGCTGCTCATGTAATAATGTTTCCCCTTGCAGATTTATTTAATTTGTCTCTGTCTACTTGTTCTATTCCTCTCATATGGAAGTGTGGTAGAGTTACTCCGCTTTTCAAAGGTGGAGACTCATTCTGATGTGAATAATTATCGTCCAATTTCTATTATTTGTACGATTGCAAATTTTTTGGGAAAACCATATCTTTAATCAATTATCATAGCATATCAATCTTTTCAATATTCTATCCACATTTCAGTCTGGTTATAAACCAAATGTTTCAACTACCTCTGCTCTTTTAAAATTCACAAATTATGTGTTTTCATCCTTTGATCAACTCACAGGTGCAATCTTTATTGATCTCTCCAAGGCTTTTGATATAGTCGATCACTACCTCCTCCTTGATAAGCTCTATTCTATTGGTTTAACCAGAAATGCTCTTCTTTGGTTTAATGCCTATCTTCATAATAGAAGTCAATGTGTGCACTTTGGGACCACTTCTTTTTTCATTTTCATTAATGAACTACCTCAAATATGTTTAAATTGTTCTGTTCCTCTTTATGCTGGTGACACTCTCATTTGATTTATTATAAATTCAGAATTCTTTACAGTCCGATTTTAACATGGTCCAAAACTGGTTTCATAACAATACACTTTTACTGAATAAGAATAAGTCCTGCTGTATGGGGTTTGGTACTCGACACAGTCGTTCACATTTTCCTGATTTGCATATTAATTTTGATGATGGTTCACCCCTTGATAAAGTTGATTCATTTAAATATCTTGGACTCCGGATTGAGCCTGAAATTTCCTTTAAGCCCCATATTGAGTTTATTATAAAACAGAACATATGGTTGTTTGAGTTCTCTTTATCGCTCAATTAAATGTTTTACATTCCAAATCAGGAAAATAATGATCTCTCAGTTGATACTTCCCATTATTGATTATGTGAAAATTTTTTGAAATTACTGACATTATTTATCAAAACACCTCTGACACTTATCTTAGGCCCCTTAATGTTGTATATAATTCTCTATGCAGATTTGTTTTGAGGTGTCCATTGTCACATGTATGATTTGCTTAATTGGTGGCAACCTAAATCTAGAAGGCAATTTCATTCGGTTCAGTTCATTTTTAAATGTGTTTACTTCGACGTTGACTTGAAAGAGTTTTTAGTTTCACATAGATCTTCATATCCGCTCAGAAATATGCAGCAGCCCTTTTTCTTTGTACCTAGAATTTTTAAGGAAGTTGGGCGCAGGTCATTTCGATAGAAAGCTCCTTCTGATTGGAATAATCTTCCTCATTTTTTTGAGATCCACTACCTCTTTCCATTGCTTCAGGTCATCTTTATTCTCTGATCTTAAAACAACCTGAGTTTATATTTTTAATTTATGTCTTATTTTCATTAGTTTATTAGTGTTACAAATAACCTGAAGGCAAAACCAATATTTTTGTTGATGTAACTGATGCATTTCTGGGTTTTTGTAACTACGTATTTTGTACAATAGCTGTGGCTGTGGCTGTGGGTGTTAGTGGGAGAGGATGTGCGAGCTCTATTTGTGAATTTGGTATCTGTAGTGTAAGTTACGTAATGTTGTTTTGTCCAAGTGTTTTATAAGTCTTGTACTTGTGTCTAGGACCCCCTCGAAATGAGATTGTAGATCTCAAGGGGCCATCCTTTCAATAATTTCAAATCTATATAATCCTGCCAAAATGACACCTGTAAATGGGTAGTCTAAAATTGTGTTCACATGTTAGAGAGACATGACATACTGACATACTAATGCACAAGACAAAAATAAACAAAAAATTGTGTAAAAAGTACTGTATTTTATGAATGCATTTAACCAAACCCCTCGATATCCAGGTAGTGGACATTCATTCAGCTATGTCCTGCTTTCAGCATAAATCCAAAAAAAAAAAAAAAAAAAAAAAAAAAAAAAAAAAAAAAGCCAAAAGAATACAAAAAACCAAAAAAACCGGAAAATATAAGGAAAATTTTGTTAAAACCAAATTATTTAAAAAATTTAAAAAGTGAAATTTAAACAAACCCCTCTATATCCTGTTTGGGTACATTAATTCAGCTTTGTACTGTTTTAATAAAAAAAAAAAAAAAAAAAAAAAAAAAAAAAAAAAAAAAAAAAAAACAGGCTCTAGCATTCCAATATCCACAATAACCGGAAAATATAGAGGACATTTTGTTACTACACTAGTATTGTACACAGTGAATATCTGCTCTTTCTACCTAAAGACTGCAGTACAGACAGTTAATAGCTTAAGTACGGGTTGCATCTGCAAAACTTAAAATAACACGAGGATTGTGCAAGACATAGTGAATTCTTTTTAACTGGTTTGGTGTGCCAAGTTACGATCCAGGAATTTAACAATACCAACATGTTGTTTTAATGAAAACAAAACAATTTAAGTGAACCCCAATCTTTAAAAACATACACACAGAAAACAGCAATCAGAGATGATGCTTTATGGGCTTTTTGATTTTGTGAGTTATTTTAAATAGCATTATGCCAATATCACTGTTAGCATCATTTCAGCTTATAAGGCATTATTGCAGAAAAAGGAGAAAATATACAAAGGGCATAGCAGGTGCCAGTCAACAACACGAGGTAATGCGTCCACGATCCAAATAATTGTCTTAAATATAATATTTTTCGTATCATGGGCCCTCCAAGTGGCTCAGTCAATAAAGGCATTCAAATCCAGCTCATGTCATTAGCCGGTTGTGACCCGGAGAGGACAGTGGTGGCGCACAATTAGCAGTGCACCACCTGGGCGGAGGAGGGTAAAATTGAGAGGGTTTCTCGCGTTTCCTACTGGCTTCCCAGGACTCTGCAGGCTGGCAGTACAGTCGAGAGGGACATGACAGTGTAGCCTGCAGAGTCAACTAGGATTGAAGGAGACTTGTCATTCTTCCTCACCCTCCCTGTGTGTGTTAGCGAGAGTCGACACAATTAACACAATTGTGGAGAAAAAACGAAAAAAACAATTGCCAATTCCAAATTTATAAAAATAAATCAATAAAATGTTTTGTATAAAAATCTTTTCTCATAAAGTAATTTATTTTATTGTGTTTAGAGCTGCCCTTGATTATCCTAGGCCTTACCTTAACCTTAAAAACAAGATTTGGTAGACACATACAAACTTGCTCAATACTGAAAAAGCGAACTTGTCTATTCGATCATTCCCATTCTACCAAAAGAATTCATGGTCACGGCACACAAATACAGCACCCCTACACAACTCAGCTAGCCTCGCTGATCTGTAAGAAGGGATTCCCGAAGTTCCACGTGTACCATGCAATAGAACCCCCCCACAAATAAGTAATAACTGTGCTGTGGTAAATGTCAAGTATTTAACACAAAAGCAAACAAGGGTAGTCGTTCTCACCAGACAGGCACACTCACCGGTGAAGAAGTTCTTTGCCCGCAGATAGCTAACACTTAGACGTAAAATGGACAATTTATCCAGACTAGACGTGACTTCTTCAGGAAAAGGCAGATGGCTGGCCAGACGATCAAGCTCCGAGTTGAGCCGATCCCGGTGACGCTTTGATGGATTTGATTTTACCCCTTCTGCAGGGGGTTGTTTCACACTATGCAAGAAAAGAAAATTGTCAATTTCATGTATTGTATACCTCTGTAGCCAGCCACTCATGGGAAGCCTTTAAAAAAATAAACGACAAACAGCTAGGTTTTTCACAAGCTGCATGCAAGAAGCGTTTTACATGTTTTGTTTTCTTAGTGTTAAGCTGAAATATGCCTGCAGTTCTCAAATACTCTTCAAAACTATGCATACATTGTGTATAGTAATGTGTAAATTTAAAATGCCCCATAAAAATAATCATTTATCCAGGTCAACTTACATTTATAGTAATTGATATAAGCGTTTATATTAAACAACAAAATGCAGTTAATACATTTTTAACTGCGATTGACCTCAATCGAACTAATTTAACCAATCTTACAATACAGCTATTATGAAAATTGTATATGTATAATACTTTCAGGTATAACATTATTATTAGTTTATATAGCATTAGCAGTATTTCCCATATTTTTACTATGGCTGATGAAACATAACTGTCCTGCGTGTTTGCTGTACCCTTCACACCCATGTAATTTGTATCAAGCAACATACGCCTCTCCAGCTGCATTTATAGGTATTAGAGAGGCTTATTCCTAATATGCAGGGAACATATAACTGCCAGTTTTATAAATTATGACTAAGAACATTAAAGTTATATGGCAGGCGATGAACAAATATATTGAACATTGAAACTCCTAAAATCTTAAACGCTCCATACATGTTTTCCTGCTTACCATGGGATCGATATTCACAACTTCATATGACTTTCTCCAACGCAAATTAAATAATCTAACAGCACAGGTGGGAAACTTCGTCACTATTATGTCCATCATGTACACAAAAATATATATATACAAAAATATCGAATAGAAGCGGTATTCTGACAGAAAGATGACGTCCGCGAAACAGACTTTCATTATTTTTTGTTCATGTTTGAAAATTAAAAACTGTTCTCGACTTGCAGCAACATAGTTTTCCCTTGAATTGAAAAAATGAATACAATAACATGTTGGATCATAGTAGGCCTACAACAAATCCCAAATAACACCTATGAGGTAGCATAATTAGAATATAGTGTAATTTATTCTGACAAATACAGATAGGAATAAATATGACAGCGATGATTTCCTTGGGCTGATCAGACCGCGTTATTTAAATTAAAGAAAAGCAAGCTCCGAGAAGGAAAATTTGGTGCGGCAGTGGAAGCAGGTGCTTTGAAAATAAGCCACAGACTTTGCTACTCTAGTTCACATTAGTAGAAACCGTATATTTTTTTTCGGTTGAGTAATTTATCAACCTGCCAAAAGTCAACTTTATTGAATGTAAAGTGCGCTTGAAAGGGGATATACGTATAACGAATACGAAGCTTTGATTAAATAGCCAACATTATGGTAGCGTTTCAACTTACGTTCTTTGAACCGGTTTCCTCCTTTTACGTCCAGCATACATGGTACGGCTGTGCCAATAGCGTAAAATTATCCAAAAAAGAAGTGTACGATATTCCTCGACCTACATAAATCCTACAGAATCGCCAGTAATAGGTACAATTTCAGAAATACAGCGAGTAGAAAATTTTAGAATAATGTTATTCCGCAAATGGGTAGTTAAATAAGCGACAAATAATGCTTCCCGTATCTTTTTGCGACGCTACATGAAGTATGGAATGACTGCGAAACAAAACAATTTAACCATAACATGTAAATTAAATTTTTTAAAAAGCTGTCAAACCCTAATCATGCACCGCATGAAGTAGGTTTTATTGAAATATTAAGAAAAAAACAGTGTTTGCACACCTTCTCCTCTTCGTCATTTTATCTATAGTATGTCAATATCTCGAGACCCTGTATCCACACACAGCGAGATGCATGAGCCAAATAAAGTTACAATCACCAAAATGTTGCAAAAGAAGAATAAAATGTAGGACACAGTTCCTTCTCTAATACATGCGAAGCTCTTCTTAAGAGGCCAAGAAGAGCGCGTACCCGATGTCAGCAACCCCCTGCAACCAGGTCAGGACCGCGCACATTCATTTTACTGTGCAGGCAACCGGTCAACTGGCACAAATTGTGCAAGAGCGCGCCGAAGTCAGAAGAATTGAGTCTTTGCCTAGGCAAATAATAAATCTCATGGAAACACGGGCGAGCACTTCAATGGTTGCCTGTGCACGATCGGCTTCATTTGTCCAATAGCGTAACAGCTGAGAAGCAACGGTTTTTTGAGAGCCTAGGTGGATTTTAGAATATGTAGGTCGGATGATTGCTTTGTCATTTGACTATAAGTGGAATAATGAATAAACGTACTTTTGATTTTTCTAATGTAATGTATCATTTTGGATTTAGACATTTCCAATTTCCTAATTTTTTAGGAAAAAAGTATTATTTTTATTTTATTTTTTTCCTAAGTATTATTATTATTATTATTATTATTATTAATCATTATTATTATTATTATTATTATTATTATTATTATTATTATTATTTATAAATTAGGTTGATTGTCTAGGCAGATCTAACAGCTCAAACAGAAATCCTATGAAAATAGTATCAAGTATTGTTATTGAAAATTATTTCTTTAGCATTGCTTTCCTCAATATTATCAATATGGACATTTCATCCCAGTCCAAGTGCCTTTAAAAAACAATTTGTACTGTCATAGATTGTAAGGCCACAATAGAGAATTTGGTTTGCACCTGGCTGCTGTAGTCAGAATCTGTATTTTCTTAGACATAGTTCAATCCCAGAGGCAACCCAAATATGACAGGAAGTGTAGAAACAAGCTGCCTGCTGCTGCTGAAAGACAATCAAGAGAACCATCAAGTACCTGCCTTATGGAGAACTATCTCAAACACCAATAGCCCTTTAGGGTTCATAAAGAACCAGGTGAGTAGAGCGTAAATGGAGATTCACCATACATTTACATCACATGTAACAGAGTCTGGGACCATTGCCACTAGGCAGAGGAACGTAAATATTAATAATAAGTTCCCTTGTTCAACCAAAGGTAAAGTGATGCCTCTAAAAGGGCCAATATTGTTGTTATTAATGTTGTTTTTACTGTTAAGAAGACAATGCTTAATTATTTGTCATTTTAAAAGGAGTTTAAGATGCCAGAAAAAAAATTAAGCTTGGACGTGCAATTATTTTCCTTCTTTTCCTAGGCCAAACTCTGTCCCAAGAGGACCTGGCTACAGCTGAAAAATGAATCCTTTCTAAACCTTTTAAAAGGGGTTTTGGTTGTCAATCTTGTTTATTTTCCTTAGCTAACAAAAGTCAGCTAAAGAAAACCTCAAATATTTTATTTTTGTTTGACTGAACATAATATTTCTTGCATGTGAACATCACAATATGCAAAGTTATTATCAAGCTCCTTTTTTTCGCTCTTTTGTTTAATGCCTTCATGCAAAACAATGATTATTTCCTTGGGGAAATCTTAGATTTCAATAAGCCTACAATTATCCATAGAGTATATTCTACATACATAGTTTTGAATTGCCCCTAACTGTTTCTAATTGGATAGTACTTTCTGAGGGTTTCATGGTATTGATTCAACACAATACCATGACTCTGAATCATTACACAACCAAAAATTGTCTGTAATATCATCTACTGTCCTTAGAAAAGTATATTTACCAAAATAGTACTACACATGTTCAGATTGTTCATTTTAATATCTGGGTTAATTTTGTGATTTTGTTTTACTGGGTTTTTGAGGTGCCATCATCCTGCTCAGTCTTAATTTCAAGCAGCGCTAATACCAGTGCAGTCTGCAACTAAGGTAAGAAATCTGGAAAAATGCTCACGTTTTCAGAGGGGCACTGCTACCCCTGCAGGGGGCAGGAAAAGGATTTAAGTAATTCAAAGTACAGGATGTGTGGAAGGGCTAGAGCTTGTCTTGACATGGCACCAAGTTTTACTGAGATGCAATCAGAGGAAAATATGATGCAATCAGTATTATCCTTGAGGCATCAAGCCAAAAGACATAACTAGTAATGTTATTCCCATTTTTAAACAGTCTCTCCTCTGAAAAATATTTCAGTCACAGTGGACTCAAGTAGCCACAATATGAATATTGATATTTTTGCATTGATATGTCTCCTGATTTGAGAACCCAATCAATTTTAATTGATTTAATTGGTTTGACCCTGTCAAACTATTGATACGTTTGTCATCAACTATGACTGAAAAATGAAGACAATCACACAATTTAATTCTGGTGACACACAATACTGTGTAAATAACAAATAAAGACAGTGCTCAAAAAGTGGGTTGTAGGTAGCTTTATAAAAAAATTTGGAAAAGATATACTGATATTAATCCAATCAAGGCAACACTTCTCTTGACTTCAAGAACAGGGTGTGACCAGAAAACAACATGGCAATTTTATTTCCCTGCCAGTAAAGTTGAATAAAACGGAGTCAGGATAGTTTCAAGTGCCAAAGGAATGATTGACGGCAGTTTTTGGTAACCTGCAGGGCAATAGAACAGTTTCTGCATGAACAATTCATGCCAGAGAAATTTGAATCTCTTAATTTTGTTTTGCAAAAAGTTACAGTAATCTTTCATAATTTGGGGAATCACTCTGGCATACTTGAGTAGCTTTAATGGTAGTTGGTTTGGGTGGAATTAAACACATTCTGAAACAAAAGACTTAAATGCACAATAACTACAGAAAAAATGATAAGCGTAAATAAACAATACAGACTACTGTGGCCAGTTCTATAATTATGAACTGATCATTAGTGGATGTAAGCATGCCTTTGAAGTACCGTTAATACACTATAGTTTTGTTTTGCCGTGACTGATTAAGCCAATAATTACTGGGCAGCCTCCTCCTGGGATAACCACTTTGTGAAGAATCTGAGGAAAGATACACACATTTCACTAACCAGCTTTAGTAATTTATACTGAAAATATGTGCCCTCTTGTGGCCCCTCATGTATAGGAAATTCGGAAAATCATGAATGTACTTTACATAACTACATTTAAATAGCCTACTTTAAGGTCTATTTCTCCGCCAATCGGGATCCGACTTAGCTGTCTTAACAGGGGCGAAAAATCTTGACTGAGCTATTAAACGTGACATGTAACTGTAACACTACACTAATTGCTGTGTTCATAAATTAAAAATCAGTTTTCATGTAGAATAATATTTTTAAAAAACTAGATGAATTAAAAAACAGTAAAATGCTCAAATGACAGTGTTTTAATTTCAGCACACAAGGAGATTTAATCTAAAAACACAAAAAGAAAACGAGAACAGCATTAAACAGTTCTATTTTTTTTTACAATTTTTTAGTATTTATCTCTAATTCTCACCACACAATCAATAACAATGTCAACGTGGTTTTTAAAATAGCATTTTACTGTTATCATTGTTTTGTTTTATTTTTTGGACTTTTGATGTAAAATAGCTTTGATTAAATATTGAATGTGCAATGTGAGTCTATTGCATGTAAATCATGAATGTTTGTAATTGTGCCTGCACAACCTGCAGTGAGCTCAAGAACTAGCAGGAGCGCCGCAACATTTCCTGCAGTGAAATGCTACCGCTGCCATATTGAAAATAGCAGTTTGCCATGTCAAACATATTGACTTCAAGAGAATTACCAAATACAAATTTAGTCATCAAAAACCTCCTTTTAATATCATAGAGATAAAATAATATAATAGAGAAACAAATGAAACAAATTAATAATACATTGTACGAAGCGAAATAAAAGTTAACTTAATATAGTTTTCGCAAATAATACAAACTTTTCGTAAATAAGGGCTTAAATCATGCGGAAAAAGCACAAAAAAGTAAATGGCATGTAAGGAGATTTATAAGACAATGTGACATAAGAAAATACAACACAAACAAATGGGAAAGAAAAAAAAAACACTTAAATGTACTTGGCCTCACAGATACCACTAAAAGGGCAGGAAAACACAAATATCGACATCAGCCAGTGCTTCCAATGTTATAAAATGTGCAGAAAAAAGATGATTTAAGAGCAGAAGCAGTACTCTGAAAACCTCAAATATTGTATTATCAGGTGCCACAAGGACATCTGCTTATAAAATCACCCAAGCATCCTCAAGAGTTAGAGGAGCTTTTATAGTTAACAATTGACAAAAAAAACCCAAAAAACAAAAACACACACTTAATCTCGTAGGACTTGTCATTTTATAACATTAAATCATTCATTATTTTACTGTATTCTTAGTGAATTTACAGCTTAATTCAACACATGCCTGGCAATATACATACCTTTTCCTTTCATCCAAAACAATTTTCTACTAGTCCATAATGACCTTTTAAATGCAATACTTACACCTGCAAACAGGAATTTTACAATGTTTACTTAAAATTAACGCATCGCTTCTTTATAAACATTAAGAAGCAAAAAATGACTGCGGGTCGTAAGCAGTTCAAGGAAAGCTGTGTTATTAAAAGCACTGAGAGTAGATATTTAATGTGAATCATGAGGTTTGAAACAAACAATAGCTGTTTTCAATAAAGCTTTAGGAAAAATATTTCAGAAAGTATAATGTTTTTCAACAGTGTCAAATAAAATAAAAATTCAACTTAGTGTGTGATAGCATCCTAACTTCTTTTTGGGAAACAACTCATTTATCCTAACCTCACAACTCAAAATCTCCACAAACTCAATAAAAAACAAAGCAAAAAAGAAAGTAAAAACATCACGCAGTAGATTTCAATTCTCCATCTAATCCACAAATTAAAGTTTTGAGGCACACAATTTTAAGGCACTTAAGAAATCTGAACTATACCAAAAATGTTTTTCTGACTAGGAAAAATATTTTCCTGTCTAATTTTAAATTTCTAAAAATGTTGAAAAACACACCATTGTCTGTACATCTCTGCCCCTTTAGATTCAAGGTAAGTAGTGCGATTAAGTCTTTTACCGATACTTTCATTGTAAAACATAGCTGCCACATTATATCTGTCTTCACTGCAATGCAAAATGGACGTCTTATCAGGGGAAAAGAAAGAACAAAAAGTAATCATGAAGTGGAAGGGAATACAGACATAATACATACTGTCCTAGTGTAGGAAAAAAGGAGGACCGGGGCGTGTGTTAGAAATGCATTACCCACGGCGAGCCAATTGCTTTAGCACCTATGCCATTCAGCAAAGCCAGTTTCTTCACAGTCTTCAACTGCCAAAATTCAGCTGCTAAGGCTGGACACAATAAACGCACCTTTATAAACCCAAAACAGTTTTCAGTGGTTACTCATAAATCACAATATATCATGTATCACGAGAGTTCTTCAGTTACTTAGAAAGTGCTTTCACCTTGCAGTTGGTTTAATTTGTATTTATTAATTGTATTTCAGGATAAAACGTGAACTAGGAACAATAATTTTTATATGTTTTTTATATTTACAAAATATACATTTGGGGATGAAAATTGGTTTACTGTTAGTTACTCTGTTATAAACATTTGCATCTGTTATCCTGATGACAAACAGCGTAAGACACATCTGTTTTGGGAAATGAAATCAATCTGAGAAAAAAACAATCACTACAATGAGAACAAGAATGAAAAAAAAACATGGACAAAAACGCATACCAGCAAAACCAGACGGGACTAAATTGGAAAACTCTTTCTGGAAAAGATATTCCCACATTTCTACTCACATTAGTATTGTTCTTTTGACATTCCAATAGTCTTGTTTACGATTTTTCTACTGCTTACTCAACAAAATGCAATCCGATTACTATCCAGATGGTAGCAATGCATTTATATAGAACGCAATGCATTTATATAGAACGCTATAATCATACCCCAACAACCAAAAAATAATTTGTTTGAGAGATACTGCTTTTGGATTCAAGGTATAGTTCGTCTTGGAAATCTGTGGAGATTAATTCTACAATTAAAAAAAAAAAAAAAAAGTTTTCTGTAAAGAAATTAATGAAATTAAGAAATTAATTTTTAGGCATAAACTAAGACAAAGATGGCTGCATTAAACACAATTTCCATGTCTGAAATAAACATGCAACACTGTATCATGGCCAATTTGAGTGCAAATGCTAACATTTTTGTCATGAGAAATCAATATGAAAAAATGAAATGAAAAATAAATAATCAGAGATCAAAATAAAATAGATTTAACAAAGCTCAGGGTTGGAAATTAAGGATTTTTAGCATTGGCCTGTGGGCTAGAAGGTAGAAATTTCTGCTAGCCAAGCTGAAATACTACTAGCCCAGATCCCATATCCTGTTCCACACCAAAAACACAAACTTTAAATATAGTAAATCGACCAATTAGAGCTTACGTTCATAACTGTTAAACATGACCCGGAAACAGGCATGTCTTCTCATGAAATCAGCAGATGGTACCCTAATGAAAATATTCTAAACAATATGATAATAAACTTGGCACATGTATAAAATAATTATCGCACTAAATACTAATTATTGGTAGTCTTATTTCTCTCACAGGCATGTAAAGTGGCATGTGTCTATTTGTATTTATTTGGTATGCCGTTTTTTCAGGAGTTTGGATTTGCTTAGTTTGGTTTGTTGTGAAGTTCATTGTATAATATCCACGAGCACAAGACTAAGTTCAAAGAATATACGAGACACATCAAGAAAACTTTAACTTCATAAAAGAACAGCGTACAAAATAAATATAATAAACACATCCCTTACCTGCCAGAGAGAGAAATATTGCTACCAATAACAATTACAATAATTTTTACACATGCACACTGGGATTAGGGTTGTTGACAATAATTTGCTTACCTTTTACAGTTCTTATTTCGCAAGAAGATACCCAAAAGAGGACCAGTGTGGGTTACCCCTACAGCAACTTGTTTGTGTGTGCGTGCACAAATGCCTGTGTGTATCATTTCCCTCTGTCTGTTTGACCTAAGACCCAGCCATGAGCTGCCAGTATCTCAAAGGGGATATTGTTAACCTATGTAGGGACAATGCAAGTACAAAAAGTTTATTGTTAAAAACCGAATGTAGGCTCTTTTTTTTTATTAGTCATAACTTTCAAGCATTCTTGAATCATTATTCCAATGTGTTTACATTCACTATATTGGAGTTTGGTAGACAGGTTGAATGGACCACTATGCCTTTAAAAAATCAATAGCTGAACGTAATCACAACGTCACAGATGGGATCATGGGACATCGCGAGAAGAGAGAGTGAAAACACTAAACATATATTGGACTAAAACTAAAAACAATTATAGATATCCTACTGAATGAGATGCTGCTCTACCACTCTCTGTGAGCAAGTAGGATGTAGCCTATGTTCAATGCGTGATGACTTTCGATCACTTCAAAGTTGACGACAAAATCAGGTCCTACGAGAGGCTTGCACTGTGGGTTATCACTCACAATTGCAAGATTTAGTCAGGTGATAACAGTCCACTTTCTGTCTCCCCTCTATGGCTTGATTTGGTCCCACATTATTTCACTTTTCTTGTGTTTTATACCCAGGAAACTTTTTGTAACCTCTATTGTGTCATCTGGCCCTTAGTTAGTTTAAAATGTGTAAATGTGGTGAGTTATTATGACTCAACTAATTATTGGTCATAAGGTAAAAAGTGTTTGACATATGACTGATGTGAACTCATATTATGACGTTATGAAACAAGACTTTGTTTATGAAGCTGACAATCGCACTCGCCAGGCTGACTAGTAACCCGCAATGTATACTCCTGTTCCCAAAATGACACGCCATGGGCAAGGTTAATTTCCATCCCTGAAAAACTTGTTATATAAATAGTACCACAGATTTTTAAAAATGTTTCCCTGTCCATCATTCAAAAATGATTTCAGCACGAGGAACAGAATTCTTCTGCAAATTTCACGATCGCGGATTTCTGGAGGGACTATATAGTGAATACTAAAACATGCTACAATTGAAAGGTTTCTGCACAATATAACATCAGTTATCTCGCAGTTCAACAATGCACTTAGTTTAGAATGAAATAAGGGCGACTGTCTCTATAAAAGGATCCACTTCCTTCTTGAGTGTTCATTACCATAAAAGCACAAGAAAATACAAATATAAGAAGACAGTGACACTGCAGAAGGCTGTAGAAATCAAACAAAAAAAATGGCTCAATGACATGTTAATCATTACAAATAAACGCATATAAAATACAAAACAACAAAACAAAGCCAGGTGAATAAATGATACTTTATCATAACATATTTTTAAAAACATTTTTAACAAGTAATAAGCAACACAATTTAGATAGCTAGGCCATTATTGGATCAACTGTCAACACAAAAACTTTTCTTTTTTTTCAGAAGAAATGTTTATTTTTTTCATGTTGTAGAATGTAAAATAAAACGGTCTGCAACTGGAATTTACTGGTGTGATCACTGACCTTCCAGTCATAAGTGTACAGATAACTTATTTCCATGAAATTAACATGGACTAATTCCATCCGAAAAGATTCAGTTTTTCCCTTTTGGAGTTTAGGAGGTTTCAAAAAACAATATTTTTCCCAGCTAAATTAATTCCTAGGATTTTTACTGTGCACCCCTCTCCTTTACTTCATTATATACTGCTCAATGGTGATAAACTCACCCACTAACACTCAATGAGTTTAAACAGCTATAGCATTTTTGTGGAAATAAAAAATATTGAGAAAAACACAATTACTAAATAATAAAGCAGACATAAACAAATAAATATAATATAATTTCAACTTGTTCTGCTCCAAATAAAATGCAAGTGTGAAGCAGCCTGGCTTGTGTCCGGTGAAAGTTCTTTGCGAGTTCCCTAAAGCACCCCACTCCAGTGCGGGATATTGGGATCTTTTCCATTTTTGTATGCTGTCAAATTAAAAAATGGTCCATGTCATCTCAGGACAGGCAAGTAGAGGAGATCTCTAAAGGGCACCTGTGAGATTACCCATGAGGGCTTTGACTGGATCTCCGTCAGGCACTGCTCAGGGAGAGGACATACCTTTAGAAGTCACAACAGTTTGTCTGATTTTCCTCAGAGAAGTATAGGGTCCCGTTAGTAGTGGGAGGAAAAGAGAAAGCTCCATTTTTATCCAGTGGGTGGCCAGTGACCTATCACAGAAGAAATGCAGGAACAAGTTTGACCTTGCAGTGAGACAAAAGACATTCACTTTATTTCAGTGAATTAGACTCTCTAGTTTATAATCGCATATTAAGTAGATCATGTGGCTTATAACATTAAATCAACCATGCCAACAGTTCTACAGATTTAAATAGAGTGCAACCAATACGCATATTATGTTATCTTTGATTATACTTTTATATTGTACTATATGTACATACAGTAGTGTATGTGAGTACCTAAAAAGATTCAACTGACACCACTGCAGACATTTTTACCTGTGTCTGCCCATTGCAGGTGTGGTATTGCGGCTGGGCTAGCAGGCTTTCTGGGGAGTACTCGGGAGTCATCTGGCACGATGGGGGGCTGGCTTTGTCCTGGGAAATCACTGATGTGCCTACGATTACCTCACTGGGGTTCCTCTGGAAGTAGTAGGATGCCTGCTGGGGACTCTGTATATAGGGGGACTTCATTGTTTGGCATAAGGGGGCAGAGGCTGCTAGTCCCAGGCTAATTAAGTGCATTCCATTGATGGAGGATGAGGGGTTGGTCCCAAACATGCAGCTTTTGACGGACGGAGGTGGCGTCTCAGGTACATGCCCTGCTGTGGGGGGGTGGACTCCATTGGGCATATTTTGAGTCCCAAAACTGGAATAACAGCGTTGTGAATTCTGAGGCAGGATGCCTGTTACTGAATTTCTTGATAATTCAGAATTTTGGCTGTAACAGCCAGGAGAATGAGGGTGTCCGTTTCGCAACTCTGTCAGAAGTGGCTGCTTCTGCTGCTGCCATGAGGGTAGTCTCTGAAGTGGTTTGTTTTTTAAAATACCTTTATGGCAGAAAACTGGTGCAGGATTCACAATATCTTTCCGAGTTAAAACGTTTGAGGAACAGGCCTCTGGCAGGTTGTCAGGAAAGTCAGTGCTGGGGATAGAAGAGAGCCACTGATTGTCCAGTCTCGGGGCCATGTAGTTTGGTTTGTTGACAGTATTCTTCTGCTGGATTGGCATTTGTTGGATCTGCACTCCAGGATGCTGATGGTTCTGGAAAGACACAGCCATTGTTTTTGGGAGGGTTGGAGGAGGATTTTGTGTCTGGTTCTGGGGGTATGTTTGTAAGCTATTCAGTTTCGTGGGGCTGAATAAGGGCTTTGAGTCCAGCAGGCTATTCCCTTTTTGGCTCTGTGTGTTAGCACAGGTACCTGCCTGAGCAGGGTTAAAGGACATCAGGTTATTGTTATTGGGTAATCTGCTCTGGGCACTTACTTCTGAATATTTCAGAGACTGGGCAAATGCATCCTCTGACTGTTCCCGCTGAGGTGTGGGCTGCACCTGCGTGAAGCTATTGAGTCGCAGAGGGATCTGGGGGCCCAAATGTGTGACCTTCTGCATGCTTCCAACTGTATTTCCTACCTTCACCTGGCCTTGCCCTGCTAATCCAACAAAGCTGGTCAGGGTAGCTGACACCAACTGGTCCTGGTGACCACCAAGCAATGTTTTTTGGTGGATGAGGGTCTGGCTGTCAGCCAAATCCAAAGCTGTTAGACTCTCTGGAAGCCCTATAAAAGGGCTTGGGTTGCAGAGCGAGTTGTTGATGGTGTCAGGTGAGCAGAGCTGCTCAGAGTCACCCATGCATGGGCTAATGCTGCTCTCCTTGAACAGGGCGTCCTCCACATAGGAGAAAATGTCGTCGGTGAGGATGTCATTGATCTCCATATTCATGTCATTGCTACTGATGTTCAACAGAGCAGTCTCCCACTCCTTTAGCTCTTCTGTGTCCACATCCATGTCCTGAAGTCTAGCACACATGTTTCGGTCGCCTAGAATCTGTTCCAGGGTGTCCATTATGTCTTTGACTGTGGTCTCCTCTTTGATGCTACCAGTGGCTGTTGAAGTCCCATGCTGCCAACTGTTACCAGGGATGTTGAAAAGCGCATGGCTGTCCATGAAGACTTTATCCACAGGGAACTGATGGTCAGAGTCAAGGTTTTTGAGGTACAATGCCTGGTCCTGCTTTAACATAGATCCTAGGATAGAATCAGGATCCAGTGACTTCTGGTCAGCAATTTTCCTTATCTTAGTGGCTTTGATGCAGCTTGGCATGTCAGGCATATCCAGAGTAAGACTGTTCTCATACAGGACTCCCTCACCGGTGGCAAAATTAAAGGGAAGCTGCAACCTCCTCTGTCGTAAGTGCTCCTCACCCTCATCGTTACTGATGGAAAAAAAAGATGAAGAGTCAGTTTCGACTGAACATGAAGAGGTGGGACTGGCTGGGATGGTGGGGAAGTTATTCATACTCACGTCAGTGCTCTCTGACGAGCAATGATGAAGTCCGGCCTTCCTCCTTTGTACACCAGCCGGGCATTTGCTTGAACCCAGACCCAGCCCCCAGTCTTAGTGAGGAGACGGAAGACCGTAAGACCACTTTCTCCTGTTTTTATCACTGTGGAGACAAAAAAAACCTTAATCAAAAACCTTATACTTCTGCAGAGTTACGTAACATATAACCAGCTTCAATACCATATTAGGAAAATATAAGCTTGATTATTAGCATGTTAATTAACATAACAACATTATTATTAGTAAAACTTACTTCTGACATGGTTTTCTGCGCAGTACATCATATCAGCAGCGTGAATAAACTGATATCCAGACCCTCTCATACAGAGCTCGATTTCACTATATCCCAGCACCACTTTCCCTCTGAATTAATAATAAAAAAATAAAAAAAAACATGAAATATGATTTGTTGTAGCACATTTTTACAAACATAATTTTTCAAAAAGTGCTTAACAGGTTGCATTTTACAGAGGGAATCGAAAAAACCGAAAACCCAGTGCCAAGGTGGGAAAACTGGAAAATGATTCCCTGACTCCAGAGGCAGTCGAGAAAAATCCTGGAAAATGACATTTTTTAATAAAAATAGTGAGATCTATTTGAGCAGTTGTAGAGAGGCACCTGGTGTCAATGCCCATGGGTGTAAAGTCCAACTTGTGCTTTGTCTGGAAGATGAGTGTCTTGGTCCTGATCTCAAGGATGGAAGGAGGCTGCAAGGGCGTAGCAATGACAAACAGAGCCAGCTGGGGGTGGGCCATGGTTCCATCCTCAGACATCTTGTTCTGTCCATGAAGGTACTTCAGCCGCCCCTGGAAGTTAAGGGCCTGGACAGGTGGGGGAGCAAGGGGATTCAAGGGGGACAATGTTTACCACATGATGCAAGTGTCTCAGTAAGTGACAGAATTCTGGTTGGGTTCATACAGTAACCACAGTACAGGTAAAACTGTCCACTGGATGAGTTCTGTTCTGAAGTCAGTAGATGTTCCTCAGAAAATAAATACAGTAAATAGATGAAAATGTCACTACTCATACAATATTATAGTGCTTAGCATTGGTGACTTCCAATCACACATATAACATTGACTTGAAGCAATGGAAAATGTTTCATCATTATGCTTTTGCAACCTCCCTAAGAGACTGTGGAGCTTTCTGATGTTTACCAGGAAGCCAGAGGAGTTGTCCAGGAGACAGCGGAAGCGACAGCAGAAGCTACGCTCCAGGAAGGAGGAGTTCTCAGGGGGGATACACTGAGGGTCATAGGTCACAATGTTGCTGGTGATGTCGCTGCTGCTTTGCATTGCTAGAAAACAATCAAAATCTTCAGAGGCATAAATTGTGCACCGAGCATCACTAACAACTGAAAACAGGGCATTTTAATAATTTTTATAAGATCAGAATGTTCATGTCTATTATGCCCAGAAAAAGCGGCTGATGCACTTTAGTGGCAGCAAAAGTAACAGCTAAATGAACTACTACCAGACTAAAGTAATCTGCAAAATCTTATGAATAATTATTTATTTATTCATTATAGGTAAAAAGGGATGTGTCCCCCCCATGGTACTTACCATCTCCTCCCTTCTCCACGTCATACTCGATGGGGTTGAGGGCGAAGTGCAGCTGACTTCTAAACACGGAGCGGTCATCTGTGTGAATCAGCTCAAACACACTTTGGTGCACCACATCAGACTTTGGGGGCAGAAATGAGACAGGCAATGAGAAAAGGAGTTCAGTAACAAGATCAAATCAAAGTTTCTAGGAAAGGAGATCTCCCTGATGTCATCAGACTGAGGAATTAATTTGGCATGTTAAGTAGCAACATTTCACAGTGAAAACCCATTTCACAGGATCCCATGATATTCCTAGCATTACATTTAGCGGCACTGTGTCATGCCCCCTGGGAGTGACTCTCTCCACATAATTCCAAAGGGATTCCGCCTTCAGTAGGAACAAAATAATAATGGTTACCATTGCAACACATACAGACACACACACACACACACACACACACACACACATTCCATGTTCTGTTCCATAGGAGAGCTCAAATGACACATGTGAGGAGTCGTGGCACGGGTGAAAATAAATACTAGCTTAATTTCCGGACTTTAAGCCGCTACTTTTTTCACACGCTTTGAACACTGCGGCTTAAACAATGATGCGGCTAATTTATAGATCTTTACGGGCTAACGAGCTTTATGCCGCCAAAACATTTAGCCTCGTCACATCGGACCAATGAAATGACCGAACAGGTCACAGTGGACCAATGAAACTGTTCGAATTAAATCAAACGCACTCACACTAAATTCTTCAGATCAGT
>JAOYSI010072555.1:0-14166 GCA_025775065.1 Hiodon alosoides
GCACACCTGACCGCACCGCACACCTGGTCGCACACCTGCCTGTACCGCAGCACACATGACCATACCGCACCGCACACCTGGCAGCACACCTGCCTGTACCACAGCGCACACCTGGTCGCACACCTGACCGCACCGCACACCTGGCAGCACACCTGACCGCACCGCACACCTGGTCGCACGCCTGCCTGTACCGCAGCACACATGACCATACCGCACCGCACACCTGGTCGCACACCTGCCTGTACCACAGCGCATACCTGGCCGCACCCAATAACTTAGGGGGATCTGAGTGAAGAGAATCTCTTGATAAAAACATAAACATTGCTGGCGGGTAAAAGCCACATAACAGACATGCAACATATTAATGTTTAAAATAATTACAAGCCATGCAAAAACTAAAATCTGATGGTAAAGTCTTGTTATGACTTGTCTTTAGTATGGACAGGTAGAAATGACTTCCTGCCAGACTGACAAGTTTGGTCTTGACGTTTTAGCACAAGGGGCTATACATTTTCTGCCCAAAGCAGAATCTTCAGTGATAAAATACAATACCTGGTTCATTTTCCCTATCCTGTCACTAAATCAGTTGTGAGGAAGGGTTAGGGAAGGAATCTCCGGCGATGCTACTGGCTATTGGGTAGGCCATCTTCATGATAACCGATAAGTACCATTAAAGGACCTCAGCAGATGAATATGCGTTGTTACACGCTGTTACAGCGACGCGAAGGCTTCAAAAGATGGTCACCTGAATTTATTGATATTAAATATCTGTTTCAGGGATCAGCTTAAACATGACCTTACCGGCCTTCCTGGGAGAATCTCAAAAATTTAAAAAGAAAAAATAAATTTGCGGTTTTTAACCCTAACCCTAACCTTAACCCTTTGTGGGAGAATCTCAAATATTTAAAAAACAATCCAATTTGATGTTCTAATTTAGGGTCTGTTTTAACTACACGTAACATGGCACACAACGGTTTGAAATATTTAGTTATGTGTGATATTGTGAGTGTCATTAAGACAACAATAATCTAGGGGTGTTTATGGAGCCTAAAATGTTCTGTTGGTTCTGCTCAGGCAGCACTCTGACTAGGCCTTAGAACGACTTCTTGACTGGAGCAGCTTTTGGGAATAACTACACACATCTGTTCTCCACGCGAGACACAAATAAAAAACACACTCAGGGGTGAGTACGATTTGTGTTAAACGCAATAACATCCTTCCAGGCCCCTGGACCACTGCCAACCATTTTGTAGATATTTTTACTTTTACACAAACTCCCGATTGGTCTAAAGTCACTCTGCATAGGACGAACCTGCAGGACCATGACACGTAAAAGTCAAGCGACACACTTTGCCATTACCATGACACGTAAAAGTCAAGCGACACACTTTGCCATTAACAGATGACATGACCAAGTTCTGACAACCCTTTCAGTTCTCAGTAAAACGGAAAACCGTTGCTCTCTCTACGCACCCTACGCTATTTTCGCACTGGGCTCTGCTACAAACTGGACCAAATAGTGGCTCTTCGGCACTCAAAATGGACAGATCTCAAAGTATGTTTTTCAGTATGTTCAGCACAGTAGCCACGGAGCAACGATTTTGCGTTTTAAAATGCGTAAAATCCGGCATAAGGTGGTCGATCCGAGAGCCGTTCAGGAACTCTGCGGCCTCTCCGTTCTCTCCTTACCAAGTGTTTACCTGACTCGCCTTGCTCTGTTCCGTTAGCGTTCCAGCCATATCGCCTCGATGTTTGCAGTCCGTTTAGTTTTGTCTAGTCTTTTTATATGAAAAGGGTGGTGGTGTAGCAGGCTCCTTGGACACTATGTGCTGTCTTGAATGGATGCAAATGAATTTAAGTACTTTCGACCCAGCTCTCATCGTGTTTAATTAAACCGCTTTTAAACTGATGACTGGCAAAAGATAACGGATTTGACGAAATGGCAATTTAGGTGAACCAAAATTAACAATATAAATATTATCAACAGCAATGTACAAAGCGTATTGATTAATTTTATTGTTTTTTCATGACTAGAATCCATTTAACTTCGTTTCAACGGTTTTTATTCTGTGAAAATTAACAGTTTTGCAAAAGGACGCCGATTGTTTTAAACAGACCTACAGTCAATTTATTGAAAATATAATACAATAATTGTGTGTGTTTCAGCAGATAGTCCTATTTTACGCTGCTATTGCGCGTTGTAAGTGTTTGGTCTGCATTCGGTACCCTTTGTTTCCCCCTGTTGGAGGAATACTGTACTGCGTGTATGTTGCAAAAAATTGTTTGTTTTCTCGATAGAAAAGGGTATCCACGTGGTGCTCATAAAACATATAACACAATTTAGTTAGGTTCGTTTAAATCATATAAAAGCACAATTTGTTTTTAAACACATGCACAGAACAGATCCACAGTCTTCTGACCACTGTTCACTGTTCACCAAAATATAGCGGGAAGGCAGAAATTGGTGCTTCAAAAAGCTCTGATGAGATACAATTTGCTTAGCAGAAATTTTTTATTCAAAGCAATTTACAATTCTACATTCACCCACTTATACAGCTGGATATTTACTCTAGCAATTCAGATTAAAAGCCTTACTCATGGATACTATAATAATATTATTAATATTTCGATTATTAGCCTGTCACCTTAACCAAGTGGGTTACGGTTTTTTCGAAGGCTGTCGTTACACAATGTCATTAAAAGCAATTACTCCGATCAATGAATCACATAAAAATGTTTTTTTAATTGAACTCTTAATTGTTCAATTGCGTTGAGAACCGTTCAATAAGAAATAAATTGCTGTTTTGCTATATCAACACGTAAACGGTGTTAATAAAGATAAAATTGCACCACCTTTGACTACCCACGAGGTGGTGTTATCGGCGCACATATGGTTTACTTCAGAGTTCAGGTTGTCTCTTCGCATCATCGCATATTCGTTTTAAGTACTTTCTCTGTAAATGTGCAAACAAACATTGATCGTCAGAGGAGATCAATCACACATGTTCATATGTAGCATCAAAGTCCTGTCGGTGTTGTTTCCGGTTTAGTTGCAGTTTTAGTTTTTTTAGTTTAATTTTAGTTTCACCTTGCCTTGGTCATTTGTCTTCCGTGGGGTCCTACTCATTTCGCACTGGATTTGTAAAAACAAATCAGTAAAATATTTCTTTCCATTAGTGAATTAAAATGTAATTATTTGATATGGATACTCTAATTATGGAATTTTTATATGGGAAAAAATGAACAGAAATCAAAATCTGAAATAAAGGTGTGATTTGGTCTGTGTTTCCCCTGAGCGGAACCGGTTCCCCTGAGCGGTGAGGATCTCGAGGCAGACGCGTGTGCAGTCTCCCTCTCTCATCCTCCCCACATGGGGAGCAGGTGAGACCTTACACTAATTATCAACTCCAGTAGACAGTGTGAGACAAGGCGCGGCCGTGTCAGAAAACTTTAATTTCTTCTGTGTGTTCAGTTCTGTATCGCCTCACTGTCCTTATTTTGGTTGTAAAATAAAATTATCATTCCCGTAGAACCACATGAGATGAACTGAAATTATTTAATACATCTGAACAATCCAAAACGCACCAGTGGCTCTGTGGGACCTTCCTTGTCACAGTGTGGTGTTAAGTAGCTTAAGGTTAGTGAGACTAGTGGCTGGAACAGAAAGTGCGGGAGATGGACTTCACAACAAATCTAAACATGACCTTTACTGGAGGGAGTTGCTCCTATTTCCGTCTGAAGGCTGTGAGAATCCCTTCCTGTACCGCCAGTTTGTATTTGTCTCTAGGAGTGGCAACAGTAAATTATATTTGTTTAAGAGTCTTGTGTCTGGCAATAATAAGATTCTGTATAAAGACTTAAATTACTCTTTTAATTAAATTACTCTTTCAATTAGTCAGTTAACTGTATTTTAGTTATATAACATATTTAAGAGAATCCATGACTGGAGATAAACCTCTCAGTGACTCAGCCAGAGTTCTGCTTCCTATGCCATGGTGAGAGGTAGAAAAATAGGGTCCTTATATATTAATGTAGCGTTGTGGTGGCTCCGCAAGAATTTACTACAGCAGCAGAAAAATTCAAACATGTGCTGAGATGCAAAGGAAAGACACTATGCATGAAGGTGACCTGGGACCGCCCCTCCCCAGGAGCCGGACCAAGAGATGTGTTTTTAATCTGGATTTAAATACTTAGATTGAGTTTGACACCTGGAGAAATTCAAATAGGCTATTCCATAGCAGAGGTGCCCTGTGTGAGATTTCCTATTATTTATTGTCACCTGGTAGAACCTGTCTGTTCCACATGTTAAATCTGTATGCTTTACGTGCATTCTGTTTTCTGTTTAATATTATTAAACCACTACTGAATAATTATAGCAATTTTCTCGAACATTTCAAGGATACATTTTCAGTTCAACCGTGGAATTCTGTTGCACACATGCATTATAATGAATAAATCATTTAAGAACCATGTCAGTGTATCTCTGTCTGGATCTTGTCGGATTTGTGTTGCCTCAGATTTTGCAAAAACAGTTAATGTGTATCTCTTTTTCCCCATACCGGAAAGTTCAGATAGACCTTTTCAAATAAAACCTTCAGAATACCTAGAAAGCTATATTCAGCTACTAGATGTCTATAAATGGTTAGCCACGCAATGAGAATATGATCACATTAATTTTGTCTTATTGGTTCAGCCGGCTGCCTGTCCTTTTTGCCTCCTCTACGAATTGGCTGAGTCGTCAGACTGGAGAGACGTGTCCCCGTTTTCAGATTTATCCCGATTGATTTTAGTCCAGCCCACTGATCTCATTGAGTGGGGCTGCGGGTTACTGAGCTGCTGCAGAAGGAGTGGCAGCGCGAGCTTCGCATCGTCCGCTCTAGTTTCTGTCGGCGCCCACTGTCCGTCCGGTGGCTTTCTGAATTGTCAATGGAACTGAATCTGCGGTTCTGAGCTGAAAGGCGTAAACCAGTGCAGTCTTCGGGTGACGCGAAGCGGGAAACGACATTTATATCAGGGACTTTGGGTGTTGGTCGCAGAGGCAGCGATGGGTACCGTGCTCTCAATATCTCCTACGCCGCGGAAGGGGGGCACTCCCGAAGATAAGACCGAGGGCAAACAGGATAAAAGCCTTAAGCGCCGTTCGGTAATAATATCAGCTCTCACGTGGAAGCGACTGGTGGCCGCCTCGGCAAAGAAAAAGAATGCCAAAAAAGTTAACCCCAACCCCCCGGCGACGCAGGCCAACAACAATCAGGTCGACCAGCTAAATACCGAAAATCTGAAGAAATCACAACAGTCAAGTTCGGACCGGAACGGGTCGCATCGGGACCAAAAGCCAGGGCTGCTCGCTGTACCAGTCCCGACGGTTCCTACTCAGAGCCTTCAATCCAGTCAAACCCAGAACGCTTCACAAAACCCTAAACAGCTCGTGTCGGTTCAAAATCAGCCGAGCAGCAGGTCATTTCTGTCTCCGGGACGCGTCATAGTCCAGGCGTCTACCGGGGAGCTTTTGCGCTGTCTGAGCCAGTTCGTATGCCGACGATGCTTTCGACTCAAAGAACTTAGCCCCAACGAGATCATCCTGTGGTTCCGAAACGTGGACCGGTCCCTTCTGATCCAGGGATGGCAGGATCAGGGGTTCATCACGCCTGCTAACCTGGTGTTCGTGTATTTGCTGTGCAGGGAAGCGGTTACCGACGACATTGACAGCGAGTATGAACTGCAAGCCACTTTCCTGACCTGTCTGTACCTGGCTTACTCGTACATGGGTAACGAGATTTCCTACCCGCTCAAGCCCTTTCTCGTGGAAACCAATAAGGAGGCCTTCTGGGAGCGGTCGCTGAAAGTCATTGACAAAATGAGCGCCAAGATGTTGCAGATCAATTCAGATCCGCATTTTTTCACCGAGGTATTCCAGGATCTGAAAAATGAGGCGGATTTAATTGACTCGAATGGAAAATGTACAAATAACCTGGACCGCTAAGAGAAAGCCGAAGCTTTGTATCTACCATTTGTGTCGGAGTGTGGTTAACTATCGGTGGAGCGACGATGGAGGCGAACTTGCACTATCGCCGATGTATCGAATCAGACTTTGGGTATCCGTTTTATTCCGACAAGAGTTGTTTCGTGTTGTAACAGTTTAAAACAATACCTCGCGCTTCTGTGGAGCACAGTCCGTTTGGGGTTAGAGTACAGAGCCAGCTCAATAAAGGCATGCCTAAAGTATTAAACTTGTACCTTCATTGTGGCTTTTAAAATGGCCGTGTGGTGCAGGGCTGTAGTGAAGAAACTGAAACGTTAGTTAGTATGTCAGTGTTTAAGTAATTTATTTACACGTTTATTTCCGTTTTAAGGGAGTACGGGAAACGAAAAACGGCAGTTTACGTTGCTGCGCGTGGAGCTATCCAGGGTGCTGGCCTTCAACGGACACGTCGCACGTGACCTCACTGTCTATTTCAACTTTGAATGTAAAATTTTACAACTGGAAAAAGGTTACTTAACCGTCCTATGTGCCAATTGCTATAGTATAAAACATGCTGTTTTATATATTGAATATTTAAAGCTAAATATAACAGTGCAAATGATATCTGGTTTCCTGTGATTTTATTGGATTTTTGTTTTGACAGTTTAATTCGTTTAACGACGGGAACAAGAAAGCAAGTGAATGCAACTGGTTTTGTTGAATGTAAGATACCGCATTTTCTCCATGTCAATGTGCAATAGTTACTGAGCAACGCTGCTCTTTACATGCTACTATATTTACGTATTTGTAGCAATCAGATTGTATTTCTTAAACCTGTGCTGGTATATTGTTCTCTTTGAGGTGTCGATCATAGTTGTATTGTCGCCTTACTTAGTTTTAAATAGGTCTTTCACGGTTTGAGCAGTTCTGTTGGGAACGGGCCCTGGAACACTTTAATGTTTATGTGAGGATATGATGCAGTGGAAAACCCAAGAACCTCTATTAGTTCGCGGCCCATTTGATACAGGAACCCTCTCAATGAGATCTACAGAACTCGAGTTTTCCTTCTTCCAACATTATTTTATCATGAAACGGCCAGTTAAAGGAATTTGTGTGGGACGTTTTTGTGATTTTATCAGACCACGGGATGAGATTTTGGTAGTATAAACCGGTACATTGAGACCAAGCAGAATATTTAAGAATAAACATTTGTACTTGGTAAGGGTAAAAATAGCCTATACGTGAATTATGGCGATTTGATGAAAATGATGTGAGTACGCTACACAGACACGCTGATATAATGTTTATAATTGTGAACAATGTTCAAGTTAAAAGGAAACACGCTTAGCTGACTGGGGCTCAATAAAGTATGAAATACAAATTTAAATCATGTATTTGTGTTTATTTATCAGCTCGACCTTTCCATAGTCGCTGGCCCTGGTACTGAAAGGGGCCTCGGCTCGAACTCGATAAATGTACGAAAATACTGTTTGGTCCACAACGTTAACATAATTGTCATTATTTTATTACACTAATCTTCTTAGATTCGACGTGTAACGTTAATACAAGCCTATGTACGTTGTAGTTCTCTATTTAGCTATGAGCAACAATATCGTATTTAATTTCATTAATTTCTTTTTGGCCAATATTCTATATCGTGAATTGATAGATTTTCTAGTTACAAGTGAAAACTAGTAATACCAAGACTAGGAACTTATAGTACCTTATTTATACAGTCACTGAAAAGTGATTGGCTTTTTCAATCAGTGTACGACTACTATAGTTTTTTACGATATTCTCCTGAAACAGTTTTTTTTTTACGTCCTGTTTCTTTCCGTCTTTCTGTCCTGCTTATTTCTTCGATCGAATCAACGAATTTTGCATACGCAAGCAGGTTTTGGTGACTCATCGCCGTGGACGCGGTAAACGGTTACCTACGCATCACGCGGTTTGAATCAAGAAATCCCACTGAATTTGTGAATAAAGCACGTGGCTCGGAGGGTCTTTTTGTTGATTGGTCGGAATTTGGTGCAGTCTCTTAGAGCTGTCATTCTGACGGAAGGCTGCGGATCCCGACTGCTGGGTCAAAGGAATTCATAATCCAACATTGCAGGGGCATTCTTATCGTGTCCATGGTAACTCATACTTTATCCTCAAACGTGCATCTTAGTTATGCTTGCTTGGCATGTAACGCCCTTCGGAAGGTTGACGCTTATTACTACTAAATCTACCAATAAAATTAATTTTCAACACCGGCGGCAATAAAACCGACTTTTTAAAAAACCGAATGAGATAATTTAATGTAATTGTGTATGCATTGTATAGCGTTATTATTTAAAAAAACAAAAACAAATTGGTGTTCAATTCTAAATTAAAATCAAAATGCTCAGTCATTCAACATTCTCAAAGCTGTATACTGTGAAAACTGTTTAAGGCGACATTTCTGCTGCTATAAGAGAGGATTAGTATTAAAAATACTTAATCGTGACGATACGAAGCACACTATTCATCTAGCGCTCAATAGGAATGCACGTGGGTGTAATGTGAGGGCGGTTGTCATGGAGACATCAGCAACAGGATGCAAAAGTGAAATTGGCGACTCGCCATAGAGCCACTCGTCAAAAGGCCATGAGTGGTTTTTAATCGGAGTATACCAGCCAACACCTCAGAATAATAATAAGCAGAACAAGGAGAACATAAAAACGTAAAATTATCATTTTGTACACCAATGGTTATCCAAAATACTAAGATCACAATGAGTCCAATCACATGCTCCATATAGCAATTCGCCTTGAACTTATACTAGAGTGAATTACTGTCCTTCAACGTGATGATTTTCTGTGTTTTTTTATAACTCTTTGTTGAAGAGCTCACCTCCGCCAATGCCTTCGGGAACAAAGTGTAACCTGATGCTAATATTCTGCTGCACAATATTTTTAATGGACCGTTGCAAAAAAACACAGTTTTCTTGTATTTTAAGCAACTGGTCTGGCAACTGCCTGGTTACTGCTCCAAATCTGTGGTGATTTGTTTTTGAAAAGCATATCACCTGATTTGCTTTAGTGAATATATTAATACATAAATGGATAAAACTATGTAAGCAATCTTTATAAGAGGGTCTACAGAGCCATTTACTGTGTAATGTTATATTCTCCACTGTGGAACATTATTGATTTTTCTTTTCTTTTCTTTTTTCCTCAAAAGATACCTTAATGGCTCAATAGACAGGATTTTTCCAGAAAGATGTATAAATGCAAACAGTTTAAATTGTAGGAATGTTGAGCTCTTTGTTAGATTCTGTGGTCTTTATCACTTGGTAATTAAAGGAAATGCCACTGAGGTCAAAATATGGCCACAGTTGCAATGTCTGTGGACCACACTCACAGTTCTGTGACGTATTTTTAAAGGAAGGCTCAGCAATGCACTATAAAGGGAACCAAACTGGAAAAAACAAGTGTGTGGCCGTTTCCACTTCCTGTTACATGACATAACCATAGACTAATCCTCCATGGTAATGTAACTGGCTGTTGTCAGCTCCACTGTAATAGACTCTGCTGATGCTATAAGTAGGATTGTAATCGTCTTATCTCCAGTTATCGCAAGGGGGTTGTCCCAGGTAGGAGATCAAATTGTTGTTGACGGCTGGCCCACCACAGCACAGAGCTATGTATAAAACTGGATCTACAAATTTGTCAGGAACTACCTTTGAGGGTGAGGGGTCAAAAAACATGACACAAACGGTCACATACCCACACAGTCACACACACACACACACACACACACACAAAAAGTTATACATACATATACACACATGCGTGTTCCTGTGACTGTCAGTGATATGGCCATGACTGTCAGTGCCCGTGGGGCCTCTGCACTCAGCACTCCCACAATGCACTGCGTAAACGGGAACCATACATTTTCACAGCACTGCCCTACACAAGCAGAGGGTCTGTCACATAACTGCCCTACACAAACAGAGGGTCTCTGTCACAGAACTGCCCTACACAAGCAGAGGGTCTCTGTCACAGAACTTCCCTACACAAGCAGAGGGTCTCTGTCACAGAACTGCCCTACACAAGCAGAGGGTCTCTGTCACAGAACTGCCCTACACAAACAGAGGGTCTCTGTCACAGAACTGCCCTACACAAACAGAGCGTCTCTGTCACAGCACTGCCCTACACAAACAGAGGGTCTCTGTCACAGCACTGCCCTACACAAACAGAGGGTCTCTGTCACAGAACTGCCCTACACAAACAGAGGGTCTCTGTCACAGAACTGCCCTACACAAGCAGAGGGTCTCTGTCACAGAACTGCCCTACACAAACAGAGGGTCTCTGTCACAGAACTGCCCTACACAAACAGAGGGTCTCTGTGTGTTAAATTAATCACCTTGTTTTTGTGGAAGGCAGGAGGAGTCTACTGTCCCAGCTGTCATTGGCCAACAGTCACATGACAGTCACATGACAGTAAATGCATCATGAAGACTTTTGTTGAGGTCTCAGGGTGAACCTCTATACTCACCTGTGATGGGAACAAACGAGCCAGGGACCTTCCTCATTTTCTCTCAGAATTCGTGGAGGTAGGAGGGGGCGACGATGCCTCTGGGTTTCCCGTCACTCAATGCGCAGATTTTACCTGGAAGCCAGCCCCATGGACCTCCTCTGTCTTACAGCAGGTGGGCGGGCGACAGAAAAGGGCAGGTGTCCATCAGCCTTGCTACACGTTGTCTACTACCCAGCATCCCTGGCCGGATTAAAACTCTTTCCTATCCACCTGGCTAAAGAGTAGCCCATCTCAGCCCTGCTTAAAGAAAGAGCGACCCGGGGAGACTAGAGAGCAGTCCTAGCTACACCAGAAAATGCTCTGCTATGGGACAAAGTGCCAAGCATGATGGGAATTGGGAGGACTTCTGAGGCAGGCTCAAACGGATGAAAAAAGCCGCGAGAAAACCGAGCGTTTCCCCTCCATGTGAATCCGGACGTCTTTCCCTTCAACCCGTTCGATCACAGTGAACAATTGTGACCTAATTGGATTGGTTATCGATCACATGCAGATAAACCGTATCTACATAATAAAAGCTGATGTCATTTAAACACCGTCTGTTTTTAGTTTTTTAAGTTAATTTAAGTAATTAAGGCATTAGTACTATTCAGTCTTCAGACAGAACCCTCCCCCCCACACAGACATGGGGGCAGAGATACACACAGACGAGATGTCATTCTACAGCAGATCATGCAAGGACATACTGTCCTACTGCAGATGTTTTCCTGGAGGCCGGAGGCGGTCAGCCTGGCCCGGGTTGGAGGGCTATCGGGTCCTGGCCGGAGGCGGTCAGCCTGTATTGTGTTCTGTTTTGGTTTAAGTTCATGGTTATCCTTGGAGAAATACTCAATGACTCCTGTCATCCCAGAGTCAGGTTTGGCAGAGTTTTGGTGGTTTTCTTCCCCTTTTTGTCAGACTCAGCCTGTCCCTCTGGGGAGCGGAGGGGAGACAGGTTGCCATGGCAGCAATTGGCAGCGCTGTGTTTAAACCAAAGACTGATGTCACTGTAAGGAGAGGTCAGTTCTGCGTCCCTGCTGCACAGTGCTGTTATAGAATAGGACCAAGAACTCCTTCTTTACTTCTGAGAAGCTAAGAATGAGAATGTTTTTTTAATAAAATAGTTTTTCTTCAGAACTGCATCCGTGTTTGTCCCCGATTAAACTAGCTACGCCAGGGCAGGGAGTCTTGTCAGCTTCGCCAGGACGAGGACCATGTTCTTGCATGAAGAAATGCCACATCTAAACCCCTCGATAAGCATTTATAGTCACAAGGCTCCAAAAATCATCACCATTATTATTTTTTATTTATTATTATTCAAATAACTTGCATAAAGCAACAACCCTATGAACCTGCACCTTCAATAGGATAACGCAGACAGCACCATTTTGGTTTCTTCCATTTGTTACCGTTTGAGGTTTGTTACCAAAATACGTTTTGTTTGTTTAAAAGATTGCTGTCAACACGGTGGTCTTAACGTAATGTCCTCGAAGATCCTGTGTTAAGTGCCTTAGAAGTGGACACAGCTCCCCTCTTTGGCGGCCTGAGGTTGGACCGGCTCCGAGGCCTATCGCATTTTAGATGCTTGGAGCGTCTTCGGCGCTGCGGCCAGCGGCGGGTCGTGTCCCGCAGGAGCCCATTTGATATGCAGGTCACGGGTAGCGCTGTGTTCTTATCAGACGCCTCACAATACAGAACCAGCACGGGAGGCATTCCTCATCGATGACATCAAACTAGTCCGGAGAACGAGGCCGAACTTTCCCGGGCCACCTTGGTTTCCGTCCCCGACGTTTCGGAAGGTTGAAAAGTTAAGCGGTGGAACCTTTCGTCTCAGCTTTCAGCGTCGTTCTGGCAGCGAGAAATTTAACTGAGAATCGCGGTATACTCACGGGATGGTTTATGTTTAAGTCAATATCATCGTTTTCCTTTTCCTTTTTCATTTGTGGATCTTAGATTTCCTCTTCCAGCAGATTCTTTATTCCAAAAAAAATATATAACCTTTTATTTGTACAATTTAGACTGTAATGCAGATCGCATTTTAAAATCCTTATATAAAGGGGCTGCATTAAATAAACAAAAACAAACAACAATGGAAAATATATCGGTAACTGGTGATTTATTTGATAGAGATGGAAGGATGGACGTTGAAAGGAACCCAGTGCTCACAGGAGCACTTCCCGTTATGGGTCGGAACTTGGCTCAGAAACCAACCGTCGAGACCACCACTCTCAAAAAAAAGTGGTAATTCCAACAATAATTAAGAGTAATTTAAGGTATTTCTAAAGAAACAGGGCCCCCGTGTGGTAATAGATATTAATACAATAATCTGAGAGTTTTTAGATTTGGAAATATATAAGACACTAACTAAAGGAATTGTCCATTTGACATTGAGTTTGACATAATATTTCAGGAGTTTTCTTAAGATGCGAAATTCTATACGAGTTTGTCTTAAAGGTAGTGATTCTCACATGTTATGTAACCAATCTAAGTTTCATACAATCTCACTTCAACCTCTCTGGATACAGGGTCTCCTTGGAAAGCTAAATAATCTAAATATCTGTCAAGGTAAATGAGGGGCATTTTATTACTAGCTGAAGAAGTATTTTTAAAAATCCTTTGACGTAGGCCAACTAATTATTTGAATAGTAATATACTATAATTCATAGGTAATGTAGCGACATTTTACGACATCGTAAGCAGGGGAACAATGACATCAAAAGTAATGAAATACATTACATTCTCGTGGTAAAATATGTCCTTTAAATCGATTTTGACATGGAACAAACTTACAATGGCGCTGAGCATAAATATAATTTCAGTTAAATCCATTTGAAATGGTATAAGTAGATTTCTAACATTCACTCATTTATTCTCCATAACGCATTTCAAATTCAGAGTCATAGATTCCGCCGGGGAAAACTTCGACGAGACCTATCCAGCCAACAGCGGCCGGAAACAGAACTACGCTTTAGAAACCCACGCAAACACTTAAACACTTAAACGCGAGCCGGACTGGCACCGTGAGAAACTGACGATAACTGCTGAACCACCGCACTATCTCTGAAACTGTCGTGCTTTTTAACGTACCCGCCAAAGTCGGGGTGGACCATTGGTATGAGATAATATACCAGCGAATCAGCATTCATACGTGTTCGCGGTTCGACCAAATTTAATCACCAGGGGGCGCTCACAGTATTTATTTTCTACGTGGCATTTTTCTGCACGGTGTTTCATATGAACATAACTTTCTGCGAAAACATTTAAATGAGAGGTTTCCGTAAATCAGTACCTGATTAAGTTCAGTATAAAAGTAATATACAATCACAGAACTGTAAACTTTCTCAGCTTTACTAAGCAAGGCCGATCAGTAAAAGTTTATTGTTAGTGGTTATTGAGGCCACGTAGATAGTTTAGGTTAAATAGCTGACCAAATTGAAATGCGATACGGATGCAGGGGCAAACACTCGACGTCTAGGGTTGAACGTTTTGGCTGAACGCGGAAATGGATGGACCAACAGTCTATAGCCATAAGGTTCTATTTGGAAATTCCTGAAACGGAATGGGGGCGAAATTATTGTTAAATGTACCGTTCAGTTGTGTGTTTATGTTCTTGTAGACATAGCGCGGTCCGTGGCCCTTCGATATGATGTTCTTGTCCAAGAGTA